>PVJS01043586.1:0-17020 GCA_004027185.1 Glis glis | reverse complement strand
GCGGACTCCCATATAAGAGCCGGCTGGCTCGGTCTGCGCCAGACGTTCTTCGCCGGAGTCGCCGCGGTTTCCTGCTTCAACAGTGCTTGGACGGAACCCGGCGCTCGACCCCCCACCCCGGCCGGCCGCTCGCAGTCAGCAGCCCTTCGCCACCTCGTCGCCGCGCCCTCGGACCGCCGCCGCCCAGCACCGCGCAGCCGCCGCGCCTCTGCCCAGCCGCCCGCCATGACGACCTCGTCCCCTTCGCAGGTGCGCCAGAACTACCACCAGGACTCCGAGGCTGCCATCAACCGCCAGATCAACCTGGAGCTCTATGCCTCCTACGTCTACCTGTCCATGGTGAGCGCGGGCGGCGGGCCGGGGCTGGGCGGCCTGCTGGGGCTCGGCGGGGCGGGGCGGGTGTGGCGGGCGGCGGCTTCCCCGCCTCCCTGCGCCCTTCGGAAGATGGAGGCTGCGCGAGGTCTCCCAGGACTCCCCTAGCGCAGTAGGTCGGAGTAGTTGGCCCTTTATGGCTGTCCCCTAGGAGAGCTCCCTTATAGACAAGGCCCGCCTTTGCAAGGAGAGCCTGCTTTGCTGAAATCCCGGGCTGCACCACTGGCAGTCTGTGCGATCATCCTGCGGTTAGGAAAGTGGATTTTGGCACTCTCGTCCCTTCTGCCTCCACCTCCGATCACGTGACCCGTAGGCCCTCGGTTTACTTGACACCCAGCTCCCATCCCCTGGGTATGACGGGGCCTGCTGGGGCCTGCCGGGTAATGGTGTCGAATAGCAGCTGTGGACGTTGGTAAGAAGTCCCTTATCTCTTGTGGACTTATCCCGACCCCTCTCGAGGCAGCGGTCTCCACCTCTCTGCTCCACTTATCTCTAAGTCCCACTTGCATTGAAGCATTATCTCTAGAAATCTCCCTTTCTGCAGTCTGCATAGTGTCACCCAGCCTTGCACCTTAGGGTGCTTAATTCTTTATTCTTTTTGTGTCCTGGAGTTGCGCCCTCCCACTAATTGAACCCATGGTTCCTGGCTAAAGTCCACCAACAATTATGAGGCAAGGAAGTTTTCCATGTAGTAATCCATGGAATCGGTTTTCTGAAATCCTGGTTTTAAGCAGTGTGGTGGGAGTTAACCTTAGAATTGCTATGTGACTATGCAAATTATCCAAGAATAGACATGTTCCAAATGGATTTGAAACAGGCCTGAATTTCTATGACTGCCGTTCCCTGTTAGGAACACCCTAATATAGCAAGCGTCTAAAACTGAAAGTCGAATTTTTTATTTCTACTGATAAGTACACTAATATATGCCCTCGAGTCAGCCATCTGTTGTACAGCTGGCGAGTTTTTGAGCTTGTTTCAACCGTGGGTCAACATGGTGAAGAGGGGGAATGGACTAACAGTGCAGGGTAATACTCTAGCACCTTCTCTTCAGTCATATTTGGCCGTGGCTCAAGAAATTTCCTCTGCACTAATTTAGATTCTTAGGACACTGCTGGAGGCAATTCCCATGGTATTCTAAAGGTTCCTTGAAGTAATAAACTTTCAAGGATCAAGTTTCAATTTTCTATTTTAGAATAGAAATTAATTACTGCTGAGTTCAGTCCAGGAACACATCTGCCCCCAGTCTCTTTCGGCACTGACCCCTTCTTGCTGTGCTCTGAGAAAGGCAGGCTAGGGTAGCTGACAGCCTTTACGATGTACGGTCTGTTACAGCTGCCTTCCTGTAGGAATCCTTAACATAATGTTTATGTTCCACTTTCAGTCTTACTACTTTGACCGCGATGATGTGGCTTTGAAGAACTTTGCCAAATACTTTCTTCACCAATCTCATGAGGAAAGGGAACATGCTGAGAAACTGATGAAGCTGCAGAACCAGCGAGGTGGTCGAATCTTCCTTCAGGATATCAAGGTAAGGTATAAGCATGTCTTATAGACCAGCAGTTGCCCTTCCCTATAAAATGTGACATACTGGGCTTTGCTTTTTAGGCCTGCCATTTAAAGTAGGCTAATGGTAATGGGCAAAGGTGTTAAAGCCAAAGCTGCCATCAGGGGAAACTTAGACATTCTGTTTGCCAAAAGCATGGTGGTTAGATGTTGGGTGCTTGCTGACTTGGGGGGTTAATTGGTAGAGATTGCAGATGAATGACCTGACCTCTCATTCAGAAACCAGACCGTGATGACTGGGAGAGCGGGCTGAATGCAATGGAATGTGCATTACACTTGGAAAAAAGTGTGAATCAGTCACTACTGGAACTGCACAAACTGGCCACTGACAAGAATGACCCCCACGTGAGTATTGGAAGCCCAGGGGGTAAATAGAGAAAGTCGTTTCCTCTACGGGGTGGGAAAGCTGACAATAACCTTCCTCGTTCTCTTTTCTAGTTGTGTGACTTCATTGAGACTCATTACCTGAATGAGCAAGTAAAATCCATCAAAGAATTGGGTGACCACGTAACCAACTTGCGCAAGATGGGAGCTCCGGAATCTGGCATGGCAGAGTATCTCTTTGACAAGCATACCCTGGGGGAGAGTGACAACGAGAGCTAAGCCTGAGGCTGGCGTCCCCATAGCCACGGAGCAGCTCCCCTGGTCACCAAGGCCGTGCATGCATGTTGGGGTTACCTTTACCTTTTCTATAAGTTGTACCAAAACATCCACTTAAGTTCTTTAATTTGTACCATTCCTTCAAATAAAGAAATTTGGTACCCAGCTATTGTCTTTGAGATTGTGGGATGGGCCAGAAATCTGTCTCAGCCATTTTTCAGATTCCACAAGTGTCCCAGTTCAGTATCACACTAAATAAACACCTAGAAGAATACTTGTATTTATTAAACGTTTTAGTTTGGGAAAGAGGTGTGGGTGGGTTCAATTCAGATAAGACTAAGGATTCCTGATTCTGAATTACGCTTCTAGTGGTTCATTCTAGTTTTTGTGCATAAAAAGGCATTTAAAGGCTGAAGTAGTCCTGGACTGCTTATTTTTGTTATCCATTAAGCCAGCCATTAATTCAGGCTGTCCCAGGAGCATACTCGTGAGTGTGGATAGCTGTGTGGGCATGACTGGATCAGTGTCCCGCCGCTGGTGTACAGGCAGGTGAAGACCGGGCCGGCGAAGCGTCCCCCTTAGGAAATAGGCTAGGAATGTGCTTCATCCCTATTGAGAATTTGAGAAAGTTGACCGCGTGAGTATGGAAGGTACTTGATTTCAAGAGTAAATTTCTTATAGTAAGAGGGTAACTGTTGAAATACAGTTTCGATATTAACATCCTTATGGTGCAGGGGATCTAGAAACCGTTCCTGTCTAACCAGTACAGTTGGGCTCACCTGTAATCCCAGTAACCCAGGAGGCTGAGGCAAGAGCATTGCAAGTTCAAGGCCAGCCTCAGACACTTAAAAAGGGCTGGGGATGTAGCTCAGTGGTATAGCTCCCCTGGGTTCAATGTCTAATATATATTTTCTGGGGTTGCACAACTGGCAGTCTGTACCCAAAAAGTCCCCATCTTACCCTCAAAGGAAGACAATGGTTGCCCTTTTACCTTTTCAATTGTGAAAGCTGCGAGTTCTAACCACAAAAACTGCTTGAGAATATAGAAATGGGAAGTTACACTTCCCATGTTGTGACTGAGGATGGGGTAGACAGTTTCTAATTGGGCATGAAATTTAGAAGTGTTTCGGTGAGGTCTCCAAAACAGAAGATGCGTCAAGGGCCTTGGGTACCCCCACCTTACTGTTTGCCAGTTCCTGGGAGCAAGGCAGCATCTGCCACCCTTTCTTAGAGTGCATAGGTACCACTCTGACTCTGAGCACGGGTTCATTTGCCATCTCCTACCTAACTGGGCAGTAAGTCAAGTCCTTGGGCTATAGCCTAGAGCCCCAGTTTTGCCTCATGGTTCTGTGTCAGCCGCCCCTACACAAAGTAAACTGGAACCTTATCTTGGTCTGTCTAAGCCTGACTGCCAGCCCTGAGGCCTCCAGCATTCTTGGCAGTGTAACTTCACATCTTCCTTCAGTGGGTCCCAGGGAAATCTTCCTGGTAATGCCAAGCTCTTGGGTGATGCAAGCATACCCCCCCCCCCGTCCCCAGCACTTCCTAGGGGCCCTACTGAGGCAGCCAGTGTATACCCCTAGCCAGTGTGGGCACAGACCCCCACCCCCCATGCTCTGGCAGTAATGGAAGCACAGAAAACTGGAGAAAAGATAGGTTCAGAGAAGGGAAAGCGGGGGTGGGGAAGAAGAGACAGCCACAGGATGCAATGATCCTGGCTCGGGTGGACAGACCTGTTCTCGAAGGCTTGATAGGGATCCGCATGATCTTTGAGTATAGTGCGTGTGTTACTTGTCAGTTGTTCCAAATGTGGTTCTCTGGGATGACCTTCAGGGATCACTGGCATTTCCCTCAGGTTAAACTCGACGTTTTTCTTCTTCACCTGATGTATTTCTAGGTGCTCCTTTGAGGCCCCATCACCTTTTAGGAGCAATTCAAAACTGTTCTTGACCCCAGAAGTGACAGGCTTTAGGCTTTGGTCTGTAGTGTCTGCACCCGAGGCTGCTGACTGTTCTGGGGGGAAGACCATGGGAGTGTGGCTGAGGGGCGTCTGTGGAGCACTGTGGTAGCCGGGCCTCTCATAGAATGGAGCAGCCTTGAAGGCATCCATCGCCTTAAGCTTCCAGGCCTTGATGTCGTCCTGTGCCCTCGGGTTCTGTTTGTCATTCCTGGGCTGAGCCTCCTGGAGGTAGGATTCCTTCTTGGACCACAATAGTTTGGTCTTTGAGTTGGTCCTGGGAGGATGATGGTAGTCATGGGACTGCAGCCCTAGGAAGCGGTCAATAATACCGGGATGAGTGTCCTCCTCCACCTGATTTGGCTGAAATTCCATGTCTTCTTTATGCAGGCTGGGAAGAAGACACAGAGGGCTGAGTTAGGGGACACAGGACCAAAGCCTGATCTCATTTCTCCCTCGGCACCCCCCCCCTTTATTTTCCTTTGGTACTGGGATTGAACGACCCAGGGGCATTCTACCTCTGAGCTACCCTCCAGCCCTTTATATTTTATTTATTTTGAACCACCAGGGATATTCTACTTCTGAGCTACACCCCTAGCCCATTTTATTTTTTATCTTTTTTTTTTTTTTTTGCAGTACTGTGGATTGAACCCAGGGACATTCTACCTCCGAGCTCCACCCCCAGTCCTATTTTTTACCCTTTATGTTGAAACAGGGTCTCACTAAGATGCGAAGGGCCTCACTAAGTTGCTGAGGCTGGCCGCGAACCTGCGATCCTCCTGTCTCAGCCTCCCAAGTACTGGGATTACAAGCGTGCGCCACCACGCCTGGCTTTTATTTTTTATCTTGAAACAGGGTCTCACTAAATTGCTGAGGCTGGCCTTGAACCTGTGATCCTCGAATCTGCAATCCTCTTGAGAGAAGGGCTAAGAGAGAGCTGAGACAGCCCTCCTGTCTCAGCCTCCCAAGTACTGGGAATACAGGCATGGACTACCATGCCCAGGGTCTTGCAAAGTTGCTGAGGCTGGCCTTGAACCTGCGATCCTCCTGTCTCAACCTCCTAAGTACTGAGATAATAGATAGGCATGTTCCACCATGCCTGGCTTAAATGGTTTTTTTGTTGTTTTTTTTTTTTGTTTGTTTTTTTGTTTTTTGTTTTTTGTGTTTTTTGGTGGTGGTGCTGGTTCAACCCAGGACCTTGCACTGTAGGCAAGTTCCCTGTGACTGAGCTCCATCCCCAGCACCCCCCCGCCACCCGCTTCT
The DNA here is from genome assembly GCA_004027185.1 of Glis glis. Taxonomy (NCBI): domain Eukaryota; kingdom Metazoa; phylum Chordata; class Mammalia; order Rodentia; family Gliridae; genus Glis; species Glis glis. The sequence goes on along the minus strand of PVJS01043586.1, from coordinate 11,265 downwards.
TCCTTCTGGCCCAGGACTGAGGCTGCACAGCCTTCCTCATGATGCCCCAGCTCTCTCCTCTCTTGATCTATCCTGTACCTCCCAGCATGTACCTCAAGGCCCAGCTCCCTGCAAAGTTCTTTGGCTCAGCCAGGTGTGGTGGCACATGTCTTTAATCCCAATACTTGGGAGGCTGAGATAGGAGGATCGCAGGTTTGAGGACAACTTCAACTACTTAGTGAGATGCTCAGCAACTTAGACCCTGTTGCAAAATTAAAAATAAAATAGGGCTGGGGATGTAGCTCGGAGGTAAAATGCCCCTGGGTTCAATCCCCAGTACCAAAAAAAAAAAAGTTCTTGCCCCCTGTTAACATCCAAACCCCCTAGCCTGGCATTTAAAGGCTTCCTCTTAGCCTGGTGTGGTGGCACACACTTGTAATCCCAGTACTTAGGAGGCTGAGACTGGAAGATCCAGGTTCGCGGCCAGCCTCAGCTACTTAGTGAGGCCCTCCGCAACTTAGTGAGACTCTGTTTCAAAATAAAGAATAAAAAATAGGGCTGAGGGTGTAGTTTGGAGGTTGAATGCCCCTGGGTTCCATCCCCAGTTCCGAAAATAATAGTAATAATAATAATAATAATAATAATAAAATAGCGCTGGGGGTGTAGCTTGGAGGTCCCTGGGTTCAATCCCCAGTACCCCCGAGAGAGAGGGAGGGAGAGAGAGAGAGAGAGAGAGAGAGAGAGAGAGAGAGAGAGAGAGAACAATGCCAGATATACTGTAAGAGGCTCTTAAGCCCTGACATGCACCAGATACTCTCCAAAGCCCTCTCGACTGTCTTCGCAGGGACAGAGGACTGTCTGGGATGACCCTCCAGACCATCCCAGCCAGGAGGGATTCAGCTAGAATCAAGGAAAGGGGTCTGTACAGAGGCAAGTGTGGCTGCTGTGGGTGGCCTGAGGCCTTCACTCCTGTCTGCTCAGGAGGTACCTGTCAAGGCCTGGCCTTCACTGCCTCTCCCCTATCCCAGGGAACCCACTTCCTTCTCTACCCAAACACCCTAGTTTGTCAGAAAAGAGAAAAAAGAAAAAAAGCCAGGCAGGGAACCCACTTCCTTCTCTACCCAAACACCCTAGTTTGTCAGAAAAGAGAAAAAAGAAAAAAAGCCAGGCGTGGTGGCCCACGCTTATAATCCCAGTACTTGGGAGGCTGGGATCAGAGAATCTGGGTTCGTGGCTAGCCTCAGCTACTTAGTGAGGCCCTCCGCAACTTAGTGAGACCCTGTTTCAAAATAAATAATAAAAAATAGGGCTGGGGGTGTAGCTCAGAGATAGAATGCCCCTGGGTTCAATCCCCAGTACCACACATACACACACACACAAAAAAAAACATAGATCTTGTCAGCTTGAAAGCAAGTCCTAACATATCAGTGCATCACTTGCCACCAGCTGCCCTTGAATAAATCCCTTTTCTCTCTGGGCCTCAGTTTCCAACTCTAGACAAGAAGGGAGAGCTTAGTCTGCAGGTGCCTAAGAGCCCTTCTAGACTAAGGAGTCCTTTCACAACACAGTTGAGGGTTGAGTGTGGAGGTAGAACCAGAGATACCTGACTGAGATGTGCCCTTTGCTGGTTAAATGACTTCAGGCTGGGCAACTTACTTAACCCCTCTGAACTTGTACTTAATTGTCTGAAAACTGGAGATAACAAATGAGGATAATTAGGCAGAAAAATAGTTAATATCTATACTATAGTGCCTGGCCCCTATTAAGTACCCAATGTGTATTAACAAGTCCGTAGGCAGGTCCCTGAACTTGAGAAGTTGCCCATCCAGTTCCCTGGCACTGCCCACCTGATGTTGAAGGTAGAGCCCAAAAAGGAGGCTCGGCGAGTCTGGGCAGCAGCAGTTGTGTAGGGGGGATTTGGTTCTGTCTCATTCCAGTACATGTCTCGCTCCATTGGAGGCAGATCCTGGTGCATGTCATCCACAGACAACAGAGACACCTGGTTACCAGGGACAGAGGGGGAAAGCCAACGGAAAGGTGAGCCTGGGAGGACCATGAACTTGGCCGATGGCTTGGGGCAGTCACTTCCCCCTCTCTGGACCTCACTTTTCCTACCTGTGAAGTGAGAGGCTGATGCCTACCTGCAGCCTCAAAAGTTAAGGCGGGAGCCCTGTGAGTGAAGAGTTGGCTGACAAGGGACGGGGGAACAATTCCCTAGGAGGCCTCCCTACAGAACTGCAGAGCCCCCCTCCTTGGGTCCAGTTTGGGAAGGGTCCATGGTACGGCCTCCCTCCATACCTGCAAGTGCCTGTCGATGATCCAGTTGGTCTCAAAATCATCATCATCCTCTCCGAAGGGGTTGATGAGCTGTTCTGCCACCTTGGGGATAAGCCAGGTTCTGGGAACCCGCAGGTAGAACTCTGGCCTCCCTCGCTTACACCTTGGACCTGGTCCTTTCCACACCCCATGATGTCCTTCCTGCCTGACTGCTGTCATCCTAATCGGCTGCTGGCCATGACCCTGTGGGGCCTAGCCAGGCTCACCTTCAGCCAGCCCATATAGAAGAAGAACTGCAGGATTGTGAAGACAGGCACAACCAGGTCCATCTCGTGGCCCGGGTAGGCCTTGGCTGGGTTCAGGAACTGCCGCCCAACTAGGCAAGCCAGGAAGAAGCTGTACACTGCCACGGTCACCACCTGAGGGGAGAAAAGGAAGCCGAAGAAGAGGGCTAGGCAGGGACTGTGAGATCAGGCAGCTCCCCAGGCTGGAGCACATTCACATGACTTAGTATGTTTTCTCATGTATGCGCGTGCACACGCACATGTGTGTGTGTGTGTGTGTGTGTGTGTGTGTGTGTGTGTGTGTGTTGTGTGTGTGTGTGTGTCATTGGGGACTGAACCCTGGGGTACTCTACCACTGAGCTTCACTCCAGCTCTTTTTATTTTATTTTTTATTTTGAAACAGGATCTCACTAAGTTGCTGAGGCTGGCCTCAAACCTGCAATCTTCCTGTCTCAGCCTCCAAAGTACTGGGATTACAGGCATGTGCCATGGCTTCTTTAAGGTAGGTATAAGCCAGGTGTGGTGCCTCACACCTGTAACCCCAGTACTTGGGAGGCTGACAGGAGGATCGCCAGGTTTGTCAGCCTGGGCAACTTAGTGAGACCCTACTTCAAAATAAAAATGGCTGGGGGGCTGGGGATGTAGCTCAGTGGTAGAGAGTCCTTGGGTTACATCTCCATTTACACCCCCCCAAAAAAGACAGCTATGCTCACACTGCCCCCGCTTGGCTGGACCAGGCAGAAGCCTGGATGCTTTGAACTTGGCACTAAACAAAATGTTCAAAGTCCAGATCCAACTCCCAGGGTGAGCCTTTTACTCAACCTCTAGGAGAGTCAGCTTCCTGGGTCCTCCTAGCCTCAGTTTCCCAAAGAAGTAGCCGCACCAGCCCAGTCCTCACCTGTGTGTACACTAACGGGATACTGATCCAGTCATAGGCATACAGTTGTCCACACTGAGTGCGCAAGGTGCTCATCTCCTGAGGGACAGGAGGGAAGGATGGGGTTCTGCCCACCGCCTGCTCCCCAGTGTTCACCCCACCTCTTCCCTAAGTACCAGGGTCTGGTATTCATGGTCCGGCCCTGAGCGTGTGCTCATAGGCAGCTCACTAAACCTCTCTGTGGCCCACCTCCTCCTGTAGCAAAAAGGAACCAGGACCTCACAGGCTCCCTTAGAGAGGGGGTGGCAGGGGCATTTGGAGGGGGCCTCCTGGGGCTGTGGAATCGTGTTGGAAAAACGTCCTACACCACCCCCCCATAGGCTCTGGGAAGACCCTCGGGGCTCCAGGCTTCTCTTCCTAGGAAACCTTGTTCTGCCTGGGCCACGAGCCTACCCATGGCACGCCCGCCCCATCTGTGTAGGGGCTCACATTCAGCAGGCTCTGGAGCAGCACGGAGTCCCGGATTCGGCCCGCAAGCCACGCCTTCATTGACAGGTTGGCAAACCACACCCAGGGCACCCAGAACATATTGTGCGGGAGGCTCAATTTTTGAAACTGCTTGTATTCCCCAGGGGTCATAAAGCCTGCAGCGTGAAGAGGGCGGCGGGGGGAGAACCTTCAGGAGAGGTGGCTGGCACCAGGTGACCAGACCAAGCCCTGCGGTGCCCTTAGGGACCTTGGTGTTCCTTGGCTATCTTCCTTCTTTCTTTTCTTTCTTTTTGCTGCTGGGGATGAACCCAGGGGCATTCTACCTCTGAGCTACACCCCCCCAGCCCTTTTTATTTTTTATCTTGAAACAGGGTCTCGCTAAGTTGCTAAGGCTGACCGCGAACCTGCGATCCTCCTGTCTCAGCCTCCTAAGTACTGGGATTACAGGCATGTGCCACTACACCCAGCTATCCTCTCTTTCTACAAAAAAGGACTGAGCCATGCTGAGCACATGGGAGAAGTCTGTGTTAATAACCAGACCCACATCAGGCAAGGCCAGGGGGAGACGAGAAGCCAATGTCCCAGCTGTCCAGACTGGAAACCCAAGGTCAGGACAGGAAGGGCAGAGGAAGGTAGACCCTAGTGCCTCATCAGTTCCCAAGCCCCCACCCCTTTGCTTGTGTCTCAAAGGTCTGGACCCTGCTTCAAATCCCTATCAGGAGCCCAGAGTGGTGGTGCATGCATGTAATCCCAGTACTTGGGAGGCTGAGACAGGAGGATCGCAGGTTTGAGGGCAGCCTCAGTAAATTAGCGAGACCCTGTTTTCAAATTAAAATAAATAAATAAAATAGGGCTGGTGGCCACGAACCTGCGATCCTCCTGTCTCAGCCTCCTAAGTAGCTGAGAGGTAGAATGTCCCTGAGCTCAACCCTCATTATATATATATAATATATACATACATATATATATAATTTTATATATAACATATATAGGTATATAAACATATATCCCTATCAGTCCTGAGGCTAGGTTTGGCCTCCCCCCACCTTCAAGCACCTGACTCTCCCCGGCCCGCCCGACCCTCAGGTCGAGGGGACTCTGGCGCCGATCTTCTTCAGCTCAGGCCACGCCCTCCGCCCCTGGCCCCGCCCCGGCCCCGCCCCGGCGCGCTAGGCCCCGCCCACCTGCTTGCACCAAGTGCTGGAGACTGGGGAAGCGCTTGTAGACCGCGGTGCTGATGCTGCGCAGGATGAGCACGTGGCCCAGGTTGGCGTAGCGGATGAGCGTGCGCCGCAGCAGCCGGCCTTGCTCGTCCCTGCCCTCCACGAAGCCCGACACCAGGCTCGTGAGGCGGTCGGGCCACGGCAGGCTCTCGTACTGGTTCCACCAGCGGGTCACGACGAGAGTCACATAGAAACCTGGGCAGGAGGGCGGGGGCGAGGGGCGAGGGGCCGGGCTGTGGCCAGACACCGGCGCCGGGCGATGCCGCCGCTTCGCCACGTCTCCAGCGCCAGAGGGCCCAGCCAGAGCCTCGCACGGAGGCGCGAGAGCCGCCAGGTTTCCATCTGTGCTGGGATCGCCGCCATCCACCAGACCCCAGCCCGTCCGCCGCGCAGGGGCTTAAGCGCCTCGTTTAGAAAACCGGGCCTTGAGTGCCAAGGACAGGTCCTTCCCAGTATCTAACTTCAGTCTCTCTGGCTGAGGTCTGCACATTTCTCTGAACTACACAGAGACCCCGGCCCTGGCCTTCGTTCCTTTCACTCCCAGCCCCGGGTGTCCACCCAGGGTCTGTCCCGAGCCTGGGGCGGCCGCGGGACCACGGACCACCGGAAGGGGGCGCTCACCCAGCACGAAGGAGATGGGGATGAGCTGGATGTAGTTGTCACAGTACAAGGCCAGCTTCTCAAACAACAGCTGCTGCTCCTCCGTGAGGGCCAACCTGGGGCGGGGGGGGGGGGAGGCATGCAGATGTGCGGCACTGGAGGGTATGGCGGACACTGTCCCAGGTCCAGCCCGGCCCAGGGCTGCAGTGGGGCTCTCTGGGTGCTGTCCCACACCTTCCTGCCCCTTCCGCCCACCTGGCCCAGGGCCCCCCTCTGCCTGAGCCAGGACAAATGTGGGCAGACTAGAGGAGGCCGGCTTTGGTGAGAATCCCCACATTAAGCCCTGGCTAAGGGGTAGGAAGGAAGGGCCTGCTGAAGGGGTCGGTTTTAGGCACCACTGACCTTTTTCAAGGAGCTAAGGGACAGTTGTTTAAAGTCGTTTGAAACAAAGGGTGTTTGGTCTTTTAAAAATGTATGGTAGAGCCAGGTGTGGTGGCGCACGCTTGTAATCCCAGTACTTGGGAGGCTGAGACAGGAGGATCGCGGGTTCGCAGCCAGCCTCAGGTACTTAGTAAGGCTCTCCGCAACTTAGTGAGAGCCTGTTTCAAAATAAAGAATAAAAAATAGGGCTGGGGATGTAGCTCGGAGGTAGAATGCCCCCGGGGTTCAATCCCCAGTACCACTAAAAAATAAATAAAAATGTATGGTAGAGAGGGATGAATAGGTAAAGGACAGGTTTTTTTTAGGGCAGTGAAACTTCTCTGTATGAAACGATAATGGTAGAGACACATCATTACAGTATACATTTGTCCAAAACCACAGGATATACAATCCCAAGAGTGAGCCCTGATGGGAACTGTGCACCTTGAGTGATGATGATGTGTCAGTATAATCCATTGATTATAACAAACGTACACTCTGGAGCCCATGTTGCTAGTGTGGAGGCTGGATGGGGGAGGAGCATGGGAGAACTTCAACTTTCTGCTTAATTTTGCTGTGAACCAAAACTGCTCAAAAAAAAAAAAAAGCCGGGCATGGTGGCACATGCTTGTAATCCCAGTACTTGGGAAACTGAGACAGGAGGATCGCAGGTTCGCAGCCAGCCTCCACTACTAGTGAGGTCCTCCACAACTTAGTGAGACCCTGTTTCAAAATAAAGAATAAAAAATAGGGCTGGAGGTGTAGCTTGGAGGTAGAATGCCCCTGGGTTCAATCCCCAATACCACAAAAAAAAACTCTGTATTTTTAAAAAAGTACCAAAGACCACCAATGTGCTTTGATATTAGTATAAACATAAAAATTTTAGGTGCCAGAGGTGTTGCTCAGTGGTACAGTGCTTGCCCTGGGTTCCAAGCCCAATGTTGCAAAAAAAAAAATGTATTTGATAGTTTTCAATACATTGTAATCATTTCTTCTTCTTCTTCTTCTTCTTCTTCTTCTTCTTCTTCTTTCTTTCTTTCTTTCTTTCTTTCTTTCTTTCTTTCTTCTCCTCCTCCTCCTCCTCCTCCTCCCTCCTCCCTCCTCCCTCCTCCTCCTCCTCCTTCTTCTTCTTCTTCTTCTTCTTCTTCTTCTTCTTCTTCTTCTGGTACTGAGGATTGAATGGGCATTCTACCTCTGAGCTATCCCCCAGCCCTTTTTATTTTTTATTTTGAAATAGTGTCTCGCTTAGTTGCTAAGGGTCTTGCTTAGTTGTTGAGGTTGGCCTTGAACCTGTGATCCTTTTGTCTCAACCTCCCAAGTACTAGGATTACAGACTCATACACCATGCCTGGCTTTCATTAATGCTTTTTCAACTTAAAATGCAATTAGAAATGACAAATTGATCCAGGCGTGGTGGCGCACGCTTGTAATCCCAGTACTTGGGGAGGCTGAGACAGGAGGATCTGGGTTTGTGGCCAGCCTCAGCTACTTAGTGAGGCCCTCCGCAACTTAGCGAGACCCTGTTTCAAAATAAAGAATAAAAAATAGGGCTAGGGGTGTAGCTTGGAGGTAGAATGCCCTTGGGTTCAATCCCCGGTACCACAAAAAAAAAATGCAATTATATATTCTGTGATCATATCTGTCCTACATTTTATTGTTTAAAGAAACATTTTATTGAAATATGTATATATATATATATATATATATATATATATATATTTATATACTCATACTTTCTGGGCCTGAACACCTGTGTGGGATTCAGTAAAACAAGCCGGCAGAGGGACTAGCTAGGGCCTACATTCCAGAGCCCTCCTTGGGTTGGAGGAGAAAGTGTCTGAGATGCTCCAATTCTGGCCTAAGCTTTGTTTTTTTTGTTTTTTTTTTTTGGTACTGGGGATTGAACACAGGGCCATTCTACCTCTGAATTTCACCCCTAGCCCCTTTTTATTTTTTATTTTGAAATAGGGTCTCACTAAGTGGCTGAGTGTCCCAGAAAATTGCTGAGGATGGCCTGGAACCTGTGATCCTCTTGACTCAGCTTCCCAAGTACTGGGATTACAAGTGTGCGCCACCACACCCGGCTCTGATTTCTTTTCTCTCCTGGCGGCCTGGCCAGGAGCTCAGTTCAGCCTTACAGTTGTCTGCCCATTGGCCCACTAGCTGGCTGGGAGACCCCGGAGGAGCTCCAAGCCCCAGCCCTTCCCTCCCAGGCCCCAGCCCCTCCCTCCCAGGCCCCTGCCCCGGCCCCGGCCCTGGCCCCACCACCTGTACCTATAAATGAAGCGGATGGCATAGTAGCAGAAGAGGAAGATGAAGAACTCGCCATAGAGGAGCTTGTAGATGCTGCCCCGCCAGCACAGCAGCAGGCAGGAGAAGGAGCCTAGGCGGGCGTTAGCCACTTGGCTTGAGTAGGTGATGGTCATGGCCAGGCGCTGCACTGCAGCAGGAGGGCGTGGGTCCTGGTGGGCGGGGGACGGAGGCCTTGGTCAGTTCCTCTCTGGGACTCAGGCGCGACCTGATCCAGGACCCTACCCTGCTCAGACCTTAGTTCTCTCTCCTGGACACTGGGGGGGGGGGCAGGTGGTCTCCAAGCCCCTCCCAGCTCTGATCGCCAGTGGGAGGTAGGAACCCCAGAAAGTGAGTCCGGAAGCCACCCCAGCAGGTCTGCGCATTGGCGTGCACTCTTAATTCTGCATGGTGACAGGGGCGGTAATAGCGTCTGCACGCTGGGCACGGGTGCTCTAGCCAGGCAACGTTCTGAGTGCCTCTTGTTCTTTAGCTCCCCAAGTTCCCTCAACCATCCTGCAATGAGAAGTAAGTAAGGGGCCTGGACAGCCCTGTCCACTGCGATCCCATTTCCAGCAGAGCCTGGTTGGCAGGCATGTCCCAATAATGATTACCGGATGGTGGCCCCAGGGCCTTTCCACCTGCTGATCTGGCTGCCTGGGAGATGTTCTTCCTGAGATAACTGTATAGCTCACTCTCACCTCAGGTCACACCTCCTCAGAAAGAATGTTCCAAACCCATCCTCCTGGAAATAGTGCCCCATTGCCACAAGCAGTGTCCTCCTGGCTTGCTTGATTTTTTTTTTTTTTTTTTTTTTTTTGCGGTACCGGGGATTGAACGCAGGGGCGTTCTACCTCCGCGCTATGCCCCCGGCCCTATTTTTTATGCTTTATTTTGAAACCGGGTCTCACGAAGTTGCGGAGGGCCTCACTAAGGAGAGAGAGAGAGAGAGAGAGAGAGAGACAGACAGACAGACAGACAGGGAGAGAGAGAGCGAGAGCTGAGGCTGGCCGCGAACCCGGATCCTCCGGTCTCCGTCTCCCAAAGTACTGGGATTACAAGCGTGCGCCACCACGCCCAGCTTGCTTGATTTTTTAACATAGCACTTATCCCTCTTTTATTTTTGTACTGGGGATTAAACCCAGGGGTGTTTTACCTCTTAGCTACACCCCCAGCCCTTTTATTTATTTATTTATTTTCGGTACTGGGGATTGAAGCCAGGGGCATTCTACCTCTGAGCGACACCCCCAGCCCTATTTTTTGTTCTTTATTTTGAAACAGGGTCTCACTAAGTTGCAGAGGGCCTCTCTAAGTAGCTAAGGCTGGCCTCGAACCCAGTCCTCCTGTCTCAGCCTCCTAAGTACTGGGATTACAAGTGTGCGCCACCCCGCCCGGTTAATTTTTTATTTTGAAACAAGATCTTACTCAGTTGCTGAAGGCCTTGCTAAATTGCTGAGGCTGGCCTCGAACCTGCAATCCTCCTGTCTCAGCCTCCCAAGTACTGGGATTACAGGTGTGCATCACCATGCCTACCTACTTATCTCTATTTGAACTTATACAGGATATCTGCTGTTTACTGCCCATTTTCCTCCTTCAAATAGACACTCCTATCCTGTCCCCATAGCAGGTGCTCTGCTCAATAAAAACCTAGTGAAGCAATGATTGACCCTTCCCTACCCCCCACTTGTTCTGATGAAGCCCCAAACTAGCTGTGTCTCTGTGCCTGGTGCATGCAAAGCCCATCCTCACCTCAGGGCCTTTGCACAGACACACAGGGGCCCACATACCTACTCTCATGCTGCCTGTGTGTACACATCTCACACACACACACACACACACACACACACACACACACAGAGTCATCCACTCCTAAAGGTCCTCCAAGCCCCAGCCCCGCCCATGTGGGGCAACCCCTACTCACAGGTGGGCTCCAGGCTGGTCAGGCGAGCCTTTGAAAGGTCTGGTCACTGGGCTGGTGGGAACCTCTGAGACACTATAGCCAGTGTCCCCTCCCACACTCGGCAACACCATCCGCCTGCGTCCATGCGTGCGGAGCGATCACTTGACTCCCTAAGCCAAGGCCTCCACAAAGGAGCCCTTGTCCCGGCCCCTCGTAATCTGCTCAGAGGCAGCAGCCTCTTGGCCTGGCCAGGTACCCTCTAATTCCTTCCTGCGGGCATCCAGCTAAGACCAGGGCTGGAATCTGGGGTCACATCCTCTACCACGGCCCTAAAACCCAGAGGCCGAGGCATCTGCTTCACTCGAACCCTGACCCCTGAGGTCTTGCAGGAAAGGATGGGGATAGGGCGCAGCTTCGTGTCATGTGCCAGGAGCTGCCTGGGGAGGGGAGCCTCTGTCCAGGCCCCGGGGAACTTTGGCAATCCTGTGGGCCACGGAAGGAACTCTGGGCTATAGTCAGAAGTCCTGGCTCTGTGGTGACATATGTGGTGACCCTGAGTGGGACTCTGCTCCTCTCTTGCCTCAGTGTCCCCACCTGGAAAGGATGGCCTTGCCTAGGAATTCCATCACCTCAATAGGAGTAACAGAATTCTGCATGTACTGGTGAGGAGCTCTGATTGGCTGCCGGTGACATCATAGCTTTTTCTGGCTATGATTGGTTGGTAGGACCTGTTAGGTGCTGCAGAGGGGAAGGAGAAGCAGCTGGGAGCTGGGTGTGTGGACCCCAGGAACTGGTGTATATGCTGCTGGCTGTGCAAAATGGGTTATGTGCCTGGATCCCTGGGGGCAGCTGGTTAGAGTCTCAGCGGCTGATTGGATACATTTTAACCCATCATCCATTCTTTTTTTTTTTTTTTTTTTTTTTTTT
>PVJS01043585.1:0-17011 GCA_004027185.1 Glis glis | reverse complement strand
ACCCCCAGCCCTATTTTTTATTCTTTATTCTGAAACAGGGTCTCACTAAGTTGCGGAGGGCCTCACCAAGTAGCTGAGGCTGGCTGCGAAGCTGCAATCCTCCTGTCTCAGCCTCCCAAGTACTGGGATTACAAGTGTGCACCACCACGCCCGGCCTATTCCCAAAACTCTATTTCCATACTCTGGTTTAGACCCTCATCAGGTCTCTCCTAAATTTTAATAGTTGTTTTTTTACTGTTCTCCTGTCTACATTATTGCCTGTTACCTTTTTGCATACCCTCTAGAATGACCTCTTTAAAATAAATATCAAATCGGGCATGGTGGCACACACCTGTAATCCCTGTACTTGGGAGGCTGATACAGGAGGATCACAGGTTGGAGGCCAGTCTCAACAACTTACCAAGAACCCATTTCAAAATAAAAAGGGCTGGAGGTGTAGCTCAGATATAGAATGCCCCTGGGTTCAATCCTCAGTGCCACACAAAAATAAAATAAATATCAAAGCATATAATTTCCCTACTTAAAAGTCTTTAAAAATTTCCCACTTTTTTTTTTTGCGGTACCAGGGATTGAACCCAGGGGCGTTCTACCTCCACGCTACACCCCCGGCCCTATTTTATTATACTTTAATTTGAAACCGGGTCTCACAAAGTTGCAGAGGGCCTCACTAAGTAGAGAGAGAGACAGACAGACAGACAGACAGGGAGAGAGAGAGAGAGAGAGAGAGAGAGAGAGAAAGAGCTGAGGCTGGCCATGAACCCGGATCCTCCGGTCTCCGCCTCCCAAAGTACTGGGATTACAAGCGTGCGCCACCACACCCGGCTCCCACTTTCTATGATAAAATTCTCAGCATGGCCTAGCATATTCTCCATGGCATATCTCTTAATCAAGCTTTATATATTGCCATTAATCCCTACACTCCATCCCAACCATATATAAGCCTGTTAATATATTAATGTGCCATTAGAGTTTTCTTGAACTTAGGGTTATGTCATGCCCATTTCTTCATACATTTGGCTCCTTAACATCTTTACACACTGGTATGCCAAGGAAACTTCATTTTTTTAAAGTCCTGCTTATCTGTTATACTCAGGAAATTTTACCAATTATCTGTCCTCTATTTCTAGAAGTAATTACTTTCACTGCTATTTCTGTGCATAGAACTTTTCTGTTTCCATATATCAAACATGAAAATGGTAGATGTACATTGCAATTTCAGAACAGCATAATTACATTTGGTTGATTATGAATCTGAAATACGAGTACACTCAGAACATTGTTGGTTGGTTGGTTTCTTGGTTTTTGTTTTTTTAATTGCACCATAATACTTAGTTGTCCATAGGGACATAGAGATTTCTGGTGCTTTGAGGTATGCTGATGGTATAGCTGGGACATGGTTCACACTTCCTTTGCCACGGGTAGATTTGCAGGCCTACAGCTGGATTGGAGCCCTTGGTCCCACTCAGGAAGCATCCCATCAATAAGAGGCTTCTTGGTGATATGTCCTTTCCCCAGGAAGGATCCAGCTGTGTCTCCCTCTCACTCCTTGTGCAGGTTACCACCCTATGAAGGGTCCCTTGTTTAGATCCATGAAAAGATCCCTGGGAGGAATGATGGTGCTGATTCTCCAAGAACAATAACTCCTCCTCTTCCCCCCATTCCACTTCCTCTACTACTTTTTTTCCCTTTCCATTTCACTGTATGTCAGGCAAATATTCTGGGGAGACATCTCTGTCCTCTGCTTGTTGGTAATAGGGAATGTACCTTCTTAGCACAAGGCCTTGGGGGATGCTCCACTCTTTCTTGTAAGTGAGCTTACAAGCTTCAAGGGACAACAGTATATTCCCTTTGGTCCTCCAAAATTCCATCTACATTTTACTTGTGAATGAAATATGATCATGGACACACTGCTAGCAAAAGACCACAAGACATTCCTGTCCTTGCAATTCTTCACCCTGAGGAATCTATAAAGTTCCCAAGTCGGGCCAGGGGGCACCATATCAAGGTGCCTACCGAGGCCTTTCTCTCCTGTGTGATTGTATATACACAATAGTATGCATTTCACTGTGAATATGCACATGGTCTCTGCCATTTCCACATAACTGCTCCTTCTCACATGGGTAGGCACACAGAGACACCCACAGATACACCTGCACCCTTGTGGACTTGCCCTCCCCACACAAGGACACACTGGATCCCAAAAGCACTGGGCCTGGGAAAAAGCCACAAGTAACACACACACACACACACACACACACACACACACACCATAGTAGACCTATCTCCCCTCCCATCTGGCATCTGAGAAAGGTCAGGCAACCATTCTTGTGCAGAGACTGGACTGGCAGGTAACTGATGGAGCAACTCTGGCTGCCTCTTGTAAAAGGAAAGAAGGAAGTCTGTTATCACATAGGTTCAAGGAGCAAGTGAGAAGGGGGAGTATTCCTTGTAGTCCTGGATAAACAGGGATCCCCCTAAGTGCATGAGAGACAAAAAGAGTCCTCCATGGAAAGGCCATGAGCTTCTGATGAGATTCGAGCCCTTCCCATCCCCCTACTTTGTGCACATCAGGCCAGATTTCTCAGAGTCAGATTGGAGTGAGTTGTGAGGTGCCCCCTCCCTGGGACACTCCTGATTCCTACCCTGTGGCTGCAGGTTGGACTGGTCTTTCCTATCTGTTTGATTAGACCAACCCAAGGTGGCATGATCTCCACCTGAATCCCTAGGACATGTCAGGAAGCCTAGTCCTCCAGCCAAATAATGAGCAACCCTAACCCTGAACAGTATTTCCTGCTGTGGGGATTGGGCCTAGGATTTGAATCCTGGTCATTTGTCAGTTGGTCTTCTGATATTGGAGGTCATAGCGGTGGCTTGGTGGCAGCTTCTGGTTCTTTTGTTTTTGTTTTTTTTTTCATTCTTCCAGAGATTTTTGTTTTTTTTTTAATTTAAGTGGCAAAGGGCTGAGGAACATGTTAATCACAGTCAGGCATTGAGTTGTATGGTATTTGCATTTGTGGAACTATACTGCCATCAAGCAGAAAGTGTTTGAGGTGGAAGGAACCCTGCAGAGGGAAGATGGGAAACAGCTGTCCCCTACCCCCAGCACCATCACCAAAGATGTACCTGGACAGCCACTTCCTGGATGGTACTTCACCTGTGTTCCTTCTGAGTACTAACTGGCACTCTGGTTCCTGGGGAACATTCTAGGAAAGAAAAGGCAAGTAGTGGTTGCTCATGATGTACTGCAGAGCTTAATTCTTCTCGTGCCTGGAACCTCCAAGCTCCTGTTTTCCCTGGGAAGAAAGAGGCCTCCTGGCCTCAGGAGAGCCCTAGTTCCATGCAGGAATACCCCACAACTCCACACAGGACACCTGAATCAGTGGCCCCAGTGCCCGCAGTCAGTGGCCAGAGGCTTCCTCTGGGCTTACTGCCAAAGGGCTAACTGGGAAGCACTGCTCCCTTGGCCAGTAGGTGTGAGGCCTGCAGTTCCCAGGCTGCTAGAGATCCTGTTTCCACTGGGTCCCACTGGCAGGCAGAGTTCCCTTTAGGCCTCTGGCCCCAGATGGGGGAAAGCCTGGCTTGGCCAGAGTCCACTCAGCAGAACACATCTTGCTCACAGCTCCCCACCCCACCCAGCCCTGGTGCCTGGCCTCCAGCAGAAGGCAAGGGTCCTTGCAAGCCTGGGATTTTTCAGATACTATTTCTGCTGGATGACACTGTGGTTCCACAAATGACAGTTACCCCTTAACCAACCCCCACCTTGCCTTCCTCTCACCTTTTGTAGTCTGAAAAAAACTGGACACATAGAACCCATCTTACCTTCAGCCAGCATCCTAACCAACACACCTAATTTGGTGGCATACTTGCCATAATTAATAGACTCCCATTCTCCCTTCCCTCTGGATCCATCTCTTGGTCTGGGTTCCTACCACTTGGAATATACAACAAAAGCCCAGCATGCAGTCACATCCACCAGGTGGGCATGGGGGACTGGAACATTCCCCCTTGAAGCTGCACGTGGCTCCTTGGGCCTCTTTTGCATGTGCACTTCAGTTGTCCCTGGTCAGCAGTCTTGTTTGTGGCAAAGGGGCCAAGGTCTGGGTCCAAAGCAGTCAGGTCCAAGGAATGCAGAAATGATGGAAGCATCCCACAGAAGGGGCAAGCCAAGAGGATCAGGAGGGGCTCCCAAGGCCTCAAGCCAAGTCTCCTGTAACTCATTTGTGCCTAAAGGTGGGTGGGACTCTTGGAATGGGTTTCACAGGTGGTTATCCCTGGAAGGTCATTGGTGTGCGCAGTAGAATGCATGGGCTCTGATGATGGGGCCTATGGCTCCCTGTGTACAAGCATTGGCAGCCATGCTGGCATAAGCATACCACACCAGAAGAAGAATGCTCTGTCATGCTCAGTTGATGCTGGTCTGTTTCATACTTGTTTTTCACCATAGGGGTGCAGTAGACGTTGTAACAGGATGCAGGATGCCACACACCAGGTGCAGGGTATAGGAGGGTGACTTCACATGTGAGGTGGGTGGCAGGGGGACTATGAGTTGACCTCAGAGGTCCAAGGGGCATGGGTAAAGTTGGAGTGTTCCCAGTATTACTGGGTAAACAAGGACCACCTAAGAGGGAATCTTCTCTAGCTAGGCCATGAGCCTCTGTTGTGTTCGGTGGCCTTCCCCAGACCCTTGGTGCAAGCCAAGCCAGACTCTTCATAGTCAGACTGGAATGAGTTGTGAGGTACCCCCTCCCAAGGATATACCCTTGCCTCCTATCCTGTGACTGCAGACTGGGCTGATTGGTTGGGCCAGCTGAGGGTGGTGTGACCTTTAGATGAATCCTTAGGCCTTCTCAGGAAGCCCAGTCTTCCAGAAAAATGGTGAGCAAGCCAGGACTGTGATCAGCATCTTGAGCTGTGTGGAAAGGGATAGGATTTAAATCCCCTCCTAGATTTTGAGTGAGCTTCTTGATTAATGTGTCCTTTGCCTTTCCTTTTTCTAAGAGCAGTTGCCAAGAAAAATGGAGAGGGCCAAAGGAAGGGGGAAAGCAGGCCGCTGCCCCCAACAGGATTCCTACAGGGTCAGTGGTCAGGTGGTCTTGTGACTTTACAGGTCCTTCTGGGGGGCTAGAATTAGGTCCCTTGTTTTCCTTTCCTCCAGGTTTTTCTTCCCCTCCTCCAGAGTTTTTTCTTCTTTTTTTTTAAGTAGCAAGGGGCGGAGGAAGAGTATGGAGGGCCTGGAATCCAGTTCCATATGGCATTTGTGGAGCTATGTTGCCATCTAGTGGAATGAGTTTGTGGTGGAAGGAGATAGCCTGACCCAGAGCTGGGTGCAGCCCAGCAGTGGGAAGGAGATGGGCACTGCCCCCATGGCTACCACGACCAAGAGTGTTGCTTGGCAGGTACCTCCTGGATGGCCTTTCGCCCGTGCTTATTCAGAAAACCAAAAGGTCCCCTGGCTCCACCGCTGGGGATCACTCCCTAAAAGAAAAGACAGGCAGTGGTGGTACATTATGGCTGCAAATGAAAGTGGCCCTGACCTACCAAAGATAAATCACCCTGTCCTCAGAACCTGGGCTCCCAGGCTTTGGCACCCCACAACTCCGAACACAAGACACCAGAATCAGTGGCCCCTGTGCCCACAGCTGCTTCCCCAGGGCTCACTGCAAGATGGCTGACAGGAGGGTCTGCCTCCTGAGCTGATGGTGTGGGCACTGCTGCCTGCAGTTCCTGAGGTCCTTAGAGCTCCTGCTTCTCCTGGTTCTGCTGGCAGCCATGCTTCCCTCTAGGCTTCTGACCCCTGGGGTGGTTTTGGGGGGACCGTGGCTTGGTCAGAGTCCTCTCAGCAGAGGCTGCCCTTGCTCACAGCTTCCTCCCTGCCTTGTGCTGTGCTGGCCTCTGATGGAAGGCAAGTGTCCCAGATGACTGAGCTTTTCTGATACTGTTTCCACTAGATGGCGCTGTTTCTCTACAAATGACAAATACCTCTTTTCCCTATTCCCACCTTGCCTTCCTCTACCTCATTTTGTGGCCTGAGAAACACCAGCCACACAGTACCCATCTCACCTTCAGCCAGGCTCTTAGCCAGCTTGGCCATTTGGGAGGCAGAGCTGCCAGAGTAACCAGGCTTTCCCCCTCCTCCTTCCCTCTGGATTCACCTCTTGGCCTGAGTCCCTGTGAATGCACACCACACCAGGCCCAGCATGCACTTACACCCAGCAGGTATGGGTGGAGAACTGGCATATCACCCTTTGAATCTGCACATGACTCCTGGTAAGACCCTGGGCCTCTTGTTGGTGTGCATTACACTTTTTCTGTGGTCAGCAGCCTCCCTTATGGAAAAGGGGCCAAGATCTGGGGCAAAGCAGTCAGGTCCAACAAGGGATACAGAAATGGTGGAACCACCCTGTAGGAGGGGAAGGTCAAGGCCTCTGCCCCGCTTCCTCAGTGGACCCCTGGCATTCATTTGTGCCTCTCTATGCATGGGCCTCCTGGTATGGGTTTCCCAGATGGCTCTTATTAGTAGAATATATGGCTCTTACATTAGGACTGAGATCACATCCCTGTGCACAGACCTGGTAGCCAAGCTGGCAGGCTTCAATTCCACACCAGGAGCAGGTCCTGGTATGGAATTGAATACACACACACACACACACACACACACACACACACAGAGGAACCACCCCTTTCCTGAGACATCAGTTTCTGTGGTTCCTGTCTGGTATTTATATTGAGCACGAGGCCAACTCAAGCATCCATTTAGGAAAAAGGTGGGAAAAGAGATATGCAGGGACTTGGAATTACAAGTGGCTAAATCCTCCCTCTTAGTGTCATAGTTCATCTTTTAAAAATTGAGTTGCACTCACTTTTCAGCCTTCCCTGGGGTCACCTGTGCTTGTCCATGTCCTCAGGCACAGATATGACCATTTCTGCTGATGCAAGGATGTCTGAGCGCCTACTCACCCACACTCACATGCAGGCTATCCATATGGGAGACTCAATGGGCCAGATCATTCATTTTGCCTGTTACCTCTGTTTTCCAAGTTGCCCCTGCCTTTCTGCCTTCCCACTTCCCCAGGAGGGGATGGCGAGAGAAAACAACATTACAACATGACAGGCCTCTGTCTGGAAAAGGTCCAGTGCCTGACCTCTGGGGCTGACATGCCTGCCCTTTCTGGTAGCTCTTCCCCTGTTAGGCCATAGCATGCCACTCAGGGTGCTACCTGTCCACTTGGGATCAGATACATTCCAAGTTGCTCTCAGGCTTTTTGCTTCACTGCAATTCTTTATTTTCCATATACCCCTTCTCTGGCTTTCTCTTATTGTCTGTCACTTATGTCTTCTAATTCTTGCTTTGTGGATGTTGTGTTCTGCTTCGAAGGTGGTTATCGGATGAAGCAGGAGGATCAGTAAGGAGAATAAACTTCTTTCTTTTGTGAATATTACAATGACCTGTGTGGACTGGGGGAGTGTGCCACTATCTCCCCCACCATGCCTTGAGTACTATCTGTGAGGATCTTATTCTCCTTGTGTCCTTCCCTCTTCCTGTTTCTTCACCACTCTGGTTCTTGGGGGTCCATCCCTCTCTTAGCCCTGTGGAAGAGGCCAGAGGGGGATATGGGCAGGATATTATGCTATGTCTTGATGGAGTATGCTTTTTTGGGGGGACACTGGAGTTGAACCTGGGGGCATTTTACCTACTAGCTACACCCTCAGCCCTTTTTATTTTTTATTTTGAAATGGGGTCTCACTAGGTTCCTGAGAGACTTGCTAAGTTGCTGAGGCTGGTCTCAAACCTGTAATCCACCTTTGTTAGTCTCTCAAGTACTGGGATTACAGGCATGAACCACCATGTCCAGCTGGTGTCCTTTCAACATAGTGAGATCTTGGTTCACACTCTCCTTTGCCACGGGTGGTTCCTAGAGGCCCACTCACAAGGTGTCCCCCATAGAAGAAGATTCTTGGTGGTGTGTTCTTTCCCAGGATACAGGTAGCTTTGGTCACTCTCACACTCCTTGTGTAGGTTATCACCATGTGAACTGTCTCTGGTCTAGATCAATGCAAACATCCCTGAATAGAATGAAGGTGTCGCTTCTCTTCCTCCTCCTTCTCATTCCACCTCTACTACTTCTTTTTTTTTTCTCTTTCATTTTCTACTGCTAGCTGTGCAAGTGTTCTGTGGAGATAGCTCCTCTACTTACTGGTTATGAGGGAGGCCCTTCGTAGCACAGGGCCATGAGGGGTGCTCCACCCTTTCTTGTAATTCTGCAGAGTTGAGGGCCAGGCTATCCATAAATGAGGTTCAGTGGCTAGTCCACTCATCTTGCCTATTCCCTCTCCTTCCCTATTTGCTTTCCCACTTTCCCATGAGGGGTTTGGAGGAAGAAGTAATAATATGGGACAACAGTTGGTCATGGTCCCCTGTAGTTTAACATTTAGGGCATTTAGGGGGGTATAGGTTGAGTTGGGCGGTCAGATTGTTGGGGTTGGTTGATTTCTTAGGTTGTTTTTGGGGAGACGATGAGTTGGTACCATACATAGATATCTCAGCTTTTCAACTGAGCTCTGGCGCCTGGAGATTATTCACCCTGGAATTAAGTGAAAAATTGGGTGACAATACAGGCCACCGCTTTAAGAGTTTCCATGAAGATCAGCAAGGTCAAATAGCAGGGCTTTTAGACAGACCTAGTTAAGATTTGAAGCCATGATTATCTTGCTGTGAGGGTTCCATATACTCCCTATGCCACCCAGCACCTAGAGGGCAGTATGCCTGTTACATTGCACAATATGCCAAATGTCTCGTCTCTTCTCTTTTGTCTTCCAGGAGATGTAAGCCACAGTGAGAAATCACAGAGCTTCTTTGCAAAGAAAGTTGTCCACCCAGAGCAGTGCAGCGCTGGGGAGTCTCCTGTGGACTCTTCAATATGAGGAGTCAACTCTGTCCATGCTTCTACTCTGAGGTGTTCCTGGAAATAGAGCAACATTTAAATTTGGCAAGAAAAATCCAAAAGCCAAACACACTGGTAAACAGCAGCCACTCCTATCCTGTCACCTTTCTACTACTGTGGATCCTGTCCTGATCTGTACTGACCACAAGGCCAACTCTGGTACCTGTTTAGGGATACCGGTGGGAAGGAAGAAATGCAGGGACCTGGACATGCAAGTGGTGGAATCCTTCCTCTCAGTGTCATAGGTCATCTTTTTCAACATTGAACTGCAATCACTGTTATTTTGTTTTCTTCCTTTTTGTTCATTTTCTATTTTTTATCCCATTTCCTAGAATGATACTGTAATTCAAGGTCTGATTTTCTATTATTTTCTTCACTTCAGTCTATTTTGGGGGAAGCAATTTAATCATTTTTCTGGGTGAGAAATTGTTTTACTTGGCTGCTGAATCCACTTTCTTTCCCTCTACAAGTTTCCATTCCTTAACTAGATATGAGTGTTTTCAACAGTACATTGGAACACAATTTTTTTTTTCTCATCACATCTTTTTTCTGCTTCAGTTATTTGTTTCAGTGTCCCTGGGATTATTGGTTTGCAGGTTTACAGGCTTTTTGCAAGATTCAAGAAATTTAATGAAAAAAATTAACATTGTGTTTAGGTATTGGATTATTGTTTCCTTTATATTTCCTTGTAACATTTTTATATCTTATCTCATTAAAACTTTGTTTTGTAACATTTATGTGGTTCTAGTCACAAATAATTTTCTTGATTGTGCTGATCTCTTTAGTCAACAGAATTTATTGTTTGTTTTTTTCTGATTCTTTAAATTGTCAAAACAGTCTGAAATTTATCTGATTTTGTTGCTCTATCTAAACTAATAGCGTATAAATTTTAAAAATGGTCGTGGAACAGACAGTTCATAGAAGACAGAAAGTAGATGGCAAATAAAGAAAAGTTTAGTTGGCTTTACTATATTCCCATCATATTTGCAGTATTCAAAAGTCTCCATAATATCCAGCTTTTGAAATAATAGTGTGAATTATATACTGTCTATGAAATCGTAAAAATTTAAAGTCTTTTACCAGTATCCTAATTTTAATGTGTGTGTATCTTGACTGTGCAACTTATGAATATGATCCTACATATGAATAAAATAACTATGTTGTTTTTGATAAAGGAAAGTTACAATCATACTAAATGCCATTCAAAAGAGGACTAATTTAATAGATTATGATATACTACACTGCAATATTGTGAGGCAACTGAAATGTTGGGGTAAATCAATGTCAATAAAGAAAAATTATTAAGACCTTCATAAGTGGGTAAAAGCAAGTTGTAAAGCAGTATATATGGATCATCTAATTTATATTTCAAACCCCAAATTCAAAACTTTATGTTACTGTAAGTACTATGTATATGTATATTTAAATACATAGAAAATGGTCTGGAAAGAACTGGTGCCTCTGTTTTTTTCTGGAGATAAGAGGACTGAGGAACAGTAAAAGGTTGGTAGCAAGAAGACTTTTATCTATATTATTTGGATTATTATTATTTTTTTGGTACTGGGGACAGAACCAAGGGGGATTCTACCTCTCTGCTACACCCCCAGGCTTTCTGTTTTGAAGCAGAGTCTCTCTAAGTTGCTGAGGGTCTCACTAAGTTCTTTTAGACTGGCCTTGAACCTGCCATCCTCCTCTCTCAGCTTCTCAAGTACTGGGATTACAGGTGTGCACCACTACACCCAGCTATTATTTGGACCATGCTAGTCTGATACACTCATTTATTATTTGTGCAAATAAGTACAATTTTTTTCTAAAGAATATAAGAATGTGTCAAAGGGGGAAGATTGGCTGGTTGACCAACAGTGGATGCCTAGTACTGGGCGTGGTGGCCCATGCCTGTGATCCTAGTACTTCAGAGACTGAGGCAGGAAGATTGCAGGTTTGATGCCAGCACACAGTAACTTAGCAAGAACCTATTTCAAATTAAAAATAGAAATAAGGGCTGGAAGTGTAGCTCAAAGGTAGAACCCTCCTGGATTCAATCCTCAGTACCATATACACACAAAAGGGAAGGGAAGGGAAGGGAAGGGAAGGGAAGGGAAGGGAAGGGAAGAAAGGAAGGAAGGAAGGAAGGAAGGAAGGAAGGAAGGAAGGGGAGAGAGAGAGAAAGAAAGAAAGAAAGAAAGAAAGAAAGAAAGGAATAGATGTTTAGAAAAGCAAGAGCCACAGTACCATACACACACAAAAGAAAAGAAAAGAAAAGAAAAGAAAAGAAAAGAAAAGAAAAGAAAAGAAAAAGAAAGAAAGAAAGAAAAAGAAAGAAGGAAAGGAATAGATGTTTAGAAAAGCAAGAGCCACAGAAGTTAACCATCACAGCAATTTTCTTTGGGAAATGTGTCTAGGGTGGTAGAAATGTCTGATCTAGCTAACAGATAAATCATTATTTTGAAGAGCAATACATCAGGTACTAACAAAGATGCAGGTTATCAGCATCCTATGATTTTATTTTTAGTTTTTTGGTACTGGAGGTTGAACTCAAAGGCATTCTACCTCCGAGCTATACCCCCAGTCCTTTTTGTTTTGAAACAGGATTTTACTTGGTTGCTGAGGATCTCACTAAATTGCTGAGGCTGTCCTCAAACCTGTGATCCACCTGTCTCAGCCTCCTAAGTACTGGGATTATAGGTGTGTGCCACCATGCCCACTGTATCCTATGATTTTAATTTAATGTTTATCAGTAATTCTTTCAATAATTTTGCTTCCCCTATAACCTGCTTGAAAGGGAAAGTGGGGTGTTACTTGCCTAACAGACAAATCTGTCCTGTATGATAATTGTGTTTCTAATTATAAATTAATAAATTTCCATCTGTTTTTATATCTTTCAGTGTTAGGATGTAATCTGTGTGACTTCACCTCCCAAATTTGGATGAATTCTAGGACATGGACAAGATCAAGACTGAAGCCTGGATCATGGTGAATTCACCAAAGCAGATAATATCCATAAGACGGCCCTGCAGCAGCCAATCAGTGCTCTCTATTGTTGACACCCAGTCCTTGCTATATAACTTTAAAATTCCATTCATCCATTAATGTCGCAATATTTTTTTCTCTCATTGCTGTTTTAGAGGTACATGACTATTATCTAATGAATTTTGAATTTTAAGTAGATATTTCATAAGTTCAAATATAAAATATTATTAAAATTAGTATCAAAGTATGACTATTTTCCTACAATTGGCCATCTGCTCATTCACTGTAGTGTGAATATATCAGCAGTGAGAGATGTGTAAAATCATAAAAAGAATTAAGTTCCTGATATATTTTCTTCAATTTGCTGCCAATTTTTTTGTGGTATCTGTATCCCATCATAGTAAATCCTCATCCCATATTCTTCTAATTTTTTGTTCAAGAAATTTGTGTGCTTTGCTAATTTTTAACTTTCTTTTAAAATGCTCAGTATTAGAGGATCTTAATTAAAATATTTACAAAAATTATGATTTGAAGAGGGCATAGGACCAACACTCCAACATATAGGCACAGGTAAAAAATTTCCTCAATAAGACCCCAAAGACACAAGAAATTAAAAAGAGGATCAATACAAAGGACTACATTAAACTGAAGAGCTTTTGTACAGCAAAGGAAACTATTAAGAACCTCAACAGAGAACTGACAGAATGGGAGAACATTTTTGCCAGCTACTCCTCTGATAGAGGACTAATATTTAGAATATACAGTGAACTCAAGAAACTCACTGCCAAAAATACCACATAACCCAATAAAAAATGGGCAAGTGAACTAGATACTTCACAAAAAAGAAATACAAAGGGCCAATAAATGTATGAAAAATGTTCAACATCATTAGCAATCAGAGAGATGCAAATCAAAACTACCCTGAGATTTCACCTAACCCTAATTAGAATGAGAATCATGAAAAACACAATAACAAATGGATGTGAAAAAGTAGGAACTCTGATACACTGTTGGTGAGATTGCAAATGAGCGCAACCACTTTGGAAAACAGTGTGGAGGATCTTCAAAAGAATGGGAATGAACCTACCATATGACCCAGCTATATACCACTCTTGGGTATCTACCCAAAAGAAAGGAAACCAAACTCAGAGTAATACATGCATATCTGTGTTTATAGCTGCACAATTTACAATTGCCAAACTATGGAACCAGCTGAGATGTCCATCAACAGATGAATGAATGGTGAAAAATACAAAGAGAAAGAAAACTATAGCCAAAAGATTTCAGTATTTCACATAGTTGGTGAATTGTTTAAAGATTAGAAATTTATAGGAAAATTTTGTATAGACTATAATAAATGTTTGCCAGGGATGTAAAAAAATTATCTTCTGAATTACAATAAAATATAATACATTTCTAAGCATATAATGTATGAAAATGCCATATAAACATGGCCCATATGTTAAATATGAAATAATATAAATTATTCAAATAAGTAATTAAAACTTATATTTAGAGGTTGTAAAATCTGATCATTTGATTTAATCTGCTGAAATTAGTCCTTGGGCCTCAGAGTCAAAAGATCTGAAAAATCACACATGGAGGTATGATGATAATCATACATGTTCCAGAGTTATATTATGCACAATTAATATATGCTAAACAGTTGTTTTTAATGTAGTATATTATCTCTAATCGTACTTTACAGTTTTAAAGTTATTGAGCCAACGCAAACATCACAAAGAGTAATCATAGACTTCTTGGTCAAAATGACACCTGGTGAAAGGCATTTCATGAATTAGAAGGCTCAATTTTGTAAAGATGACAGTACTTCCAAAATAATTAAATATTCAGTGCACTTCCTATCAAAATTCAAGTTATCCTCTTTGGAGAAATTTTCAGACTGGTCCTAAAAGTCGTATGGAAATACAATGGACCCAGAATAGCCAAAACAATCTTGAACTAGACAAAGATGGAAGGCTTACATTTTCAAATTTTAAATTTTACTACAAAAGTACAATAAAGAAAACTGTGATACTGGCATAAGGATAGAAACATTGATCAATGAAATAGAATTGAAAGTCCAGAAATAAACCCTCACATTTACAGGCAATTTTTGTCAAGGGAACCAATACTAAGGGGGAAAGAACATTGTTTTCAACAAATGGTGATGGGACAATTGGCCATCCACCTGCAAAAGAATGAAATCAAAACCCTATCTCACACAGTATATAAAATTAAATGAAAATATATCAAAGATGTGTGTGTGTATGTATACCCATATTTATATATATGGGGTATAGGACTCTCTGGTCTCATCTCCCTTCAGAAACATCCATTTGAACAACTACCTATGCATGAACATACCTTTGCAAGAACTAAGGAAACCAGGTAGGAGATTTTAAAACCTGGATATAGCGCAAAAATAATAAAAGATATATTGTAGAATGTAGGAAAAACATTTTTACATTATCCATGTCATTCCTACCCCAATGTCAGGCAGCACAGTGTGGAAACAATTATTTATTCATGTGGAGGAAGAAGAGAGAGCTGAGAACTGGATTTTGCCTTGGGTCCCAAAACAGAGCTCACTCCCGTAAAACACAATGCTAAGCAGTTGGCCACAGAGTCCCTGCAACCCCTGTGGACCAGGGCTTCATGCTGCTCTGTCAGATCCAAGGTCCAGACCCATCCCAGACCTCACGCTGGTACCCATGGACAGAGCATCCTGGTGGGTAACAGCCCCAAACTCCAAGTCTGCCTAGTGGGGCCCTTCTCTAAAACTGCTTTGGCATCAGTCAATCCCAGTGTCCCTGGCTCCAGAATAGCACCAGCACTATGTAAGCCCCAGCAGCCCTGGGTTTTAGGTCCACAGCAGTGCCAGGACAGCCCTGACAGAATTAGGATCCAGGCCTACCCTGAGGCCAGGCTGGTCCCAGAAGCCCCCAGCTCTGAACCCGGTCCCCATACCAGACAGGCTCCCATAGCCTCAGGCTTCAGGTCCACTCCAAGAACAACTTTGCAGGCACTAGCTTCATGCCAGCCACTGTGGATCCAAGATCCAGACCTATTCCTGGAACTTCAAGTTCTAAGCCAGCCCAGCACCAGGCTAGCAACTGTGGATTCGGGCTCAAAGACAATACAGTTGACTCAGGTGTCAGAGTGTCTGACCAGCTCCTGAAGACTCAGGTCAATGCTAACCCTAGTAGCAGGTCAGCCTGCCTGGACCCTGTCTTCAGGTTGCCTCTTTTGGATACAAGCCCCAAGTCTGCATTCATGGACTCAGGCTCCAGTCCATTCTTGAAAAAATTTCAGCCCATTTGAAGTCCTTAGTAGACTGAGGCTTTAGATCAGATTATATAGATCTGGGAACCTGGCCAGCATGCTAGAGGACACTATCAGCAAACTTACCATTGGACCATGCCAGACAGCCTGCCCAGAACCTCTGGGTGGGCCTACTGTTGAAGGGGTTTCCCAGGCAAAGTCAGTCTGCAAAGAATGGAGCAAGCCCCCAATTTTTCAAATGTGCACACATCAACAAAAGGCAAAAAACATGAAAAAACAACTCCCAACTCCAACATGGTAAATTCTGTGCCCAAACTCATGAATCACAACCAAAAACTTGTAGGAAGATTACACAATGGAGTTCAGTTGGAAATAAACTCAATGTTACCCAACAAATCAATACCACAAGACACACTGAAGGAAGAAACCACATACCAAGAAAGCCACGACATAAAAGAAAAAGACATATACACCCCAACAAATGAACGGATCTCAGCGTAGAAATGCAATAAATATGAAAAACAAGGTAATATGTCACCCACTAAAGTTCATAACTCCATAGTAACAGATTCCAAAGATATCAAAGTGGGTGAAATGCTGGTCAAGTAATTCAGAAGAGTGATTTTTAAAAGCTCAATGAAATCCAAGAGAATACAAATAAACTTTATTGAATTAATCAATAAAGAAAATGCAGGATATGAATGAGCAATTCAATAAAGAGAGATTCTGAAAAAGAACTAAATAAGAACCTTAAAAATGAATAGCTCAATAAGTCAGATTTAAAGCCCATTTGAAAGCCTCAAGAACAGAATAGATCAAGGAGAAAAAAGGATATTTGAACTAAAAGACAAGTGTGCTGAAATATTAAATTCAGAAAGCAATAAAGAAAAAGAAGAATAAAGAAACAAGACATCTCCTGATATCATATAACTTAAATACTATGATATAAAATTCAAAATCCCTAAAAAAGTGATATAAAATCAATACCTCTTATGCTACACAATATTGGAATAAGAAAGGAAAGAAAAAGATATTTGATTAATATATGTATATATACATGCAAACATATTTGTAACATGATAGGGAGGAAATACTGTTATATACCTCATTTCTCTAACTAGCAATGTGGTTTTGTATGGTATTTGTAATTGTTTTCTACTATCCATGATGTATTTCTTTTACCTTTAGTAAGCACCTGAGCTAGTCATAGTTCTTTAAGTGCTTGGTTGACCCAAAACTTCATTACTGAAGGGTCTGTGCCATTAGTAATCTTGCTTGAATTGGGTTGTTTTAGTTTTACATTGACTTTAACCACAAGGCATAGATCCTTAAGGAATTGCCTATATTCCAGATATATTTTTCTTTACCTCCGTTTTGTAGTAGCAGTCCAATTTCCTCTGCGCACTCAGGATCAATGATCTCCACCAGCACAGTACCTATTTTACCTGTTGATTCAGAGGCATGAGGAACCAAAAGTGGATGAGTGGCAATCTTAATATCCAGTTCAATTGAATTCTTTTACTTTTTCCTGGTGGAAGCATTTCTCTCTTTGGAAATAAAAGCCTCTAGGCCAGCAGAGTATAAGGACATAAAAACAGAAAGCAAACATTTTGCTGGTGGGTCACTACAGATAATAGTGAATGGTTCCATTCTCATTTCCACCCTTTGAATTCTGAACCTGTGAATCCGGACTCAGAGCAATAGCACCGTATACTGCCACTGATTCAGAGCATATACAGTCTTGTCTAGAACCCTGTCCCAGCCTGTCAAGGTATTGCCACTGTAGCTGAGTCTTCAGAAGGCCATTCCACTGT
>PVJS01043584.1:0-17012 GCA_004027185.1 Glis glis | reverse complement strand
TGTGTGTGTGTGTGTGTGTGTGTGTGTGTGTGTGTGTTACTGGGGATTGAGCCCAGGGGCATTCTACCTCTGAGCTAGACTCCCCCAACTCTTTTCATTTTTATTTTTTTAATTTTGAAACAGGGTCTCACCAAGTTGCTGAGGCTGGCCTTGAACCTTTGACCCTCCTGTCTCATCCAGTACTGGGATTACAGGCATGTGCCATCATGCCCGGCTGCTAACTCTGGAATTTCCTGCCTAAATCATTAAGTCTCTGCTGAGATAATTACTGTCTCCTCCTCTCTGTTTTCCTGTCCTCCTTTTTTTCCTTCATCTCTCTTTGTTCTGGTCAGGCTCTCCTGAACTGTGTTGAATGCGAGTCGTGGTTCTTGACATTTATGTCTTACTCTTGAGCCTAACACTTAGGATTTCTCTGTACGCATAATGTTTGCTCTTTATTTATTGTTTGGTTTTACTCATTTGTTAGTATTTCTGTAATTATAGAATTTACTATTAAAAAGGTTTCTAGAGTTTTAAAAATCATAAATAGATGCATTTCATTAACTTTCTTTCGTGGAACTGTTGAGATCTTGCCTGAGTTTTCTCTCGTTCATTTGTGGAGTGAATTGCATTGGTAGACTCTAATGCCGACTCCTCCTTGCACACCTTGAATGGCAGGGTTGAGCAGCTATCTGGTATTCTCTGGCATTCTCCATCCGTGCTGGATGCTGACAGCACTTGTTCAGGATGTTCACACCTGTGGCCATGCCTCACTCTGGACCATGAGTGTCCTTGTCTGGGGTGATTACCGATGTCACATTAGCTTCATAAAATAAATTAGGTATTCTGGAATAGCATAAAATGAGGGTATGTTCCTTGAGAGTGTGGGGCAACTCATGCACTTGTAAAATCATCTGGCTCGAGCGTCTTGTTCCTGCTTCTGGGGGGTGAGGAATGGCAGCGCATTCAGATGCATTTGGCTGCAGGTGTAGAACAACCAATAGAAAGGGACATGAACCCCAAGAACAGGCACATGGTCAGTGCTTGCCAGGACCGGCCAGCCTCCTCCCAGACCTGCCATTTTGGGTACTGGTGATGGCCCCACAGAGACACAGGGGTTTGCATAGTTCAGGGTCAGGTCCTAGACAGCAAGGGGCAGCTGGGAGATGCTTTACCTGAAGTGGGTCAATGCACGTGGGTCCTCCCGGAAGGGGCCAAGGATAACCGGGCTGCCGTGATGTGATTTGACTGCTGTGATTCACCCCCCAGCTGAGCCCATCCCACCCCAGCAGGACTGGTTCTGTAAGCAAGACAAGAACAGACTCTGTTCCTGCTGGGGCTGGGGGATCCCTTCAAGTTTTCTGTTTCTTCTTATGACAGTTTTAATATTTATATATTATCCCAGAATTTTATTATCTAAATTTTCAAGTGTATTTTTAGTTGTTCTTAACATTATTTTATTTTTATTCATTTGGTTTTTTTGCTGTACTGGGGATTGAACTCAGAGGCACTCTACCTCCAAGCTACACCCCCAGACCTATTTTTTATTCTTTATTTTGAAACGGGCTCACTAAGTTGCGAAGGGCCTCACTAAGTAGCTGAGGCTGGCTGTGAGCCCGGATCCTCCTGTCTCAGCCTCCTAAGTACTGGAATTACAAGCATGCGCCACCACGCCCGGCTATATTATATTTTTTAAGAATTATTTATGAGCCAGGTGTGGTGGCTCATGCTTGTAATCCCAGTACTTGGGAGGCTGAGACAGGGGGATCTCAGATTTGTGGCCAGCCTCACCAATTTAGTGAGGCCCTCCACAACTTAGAGTCTGTTTCAAAATAAGAAATAAAATAGGGCTGGGGGTGTAGCTCAGAGGTAGAATGCCTCTGGGTTCAATTCTCAGTACCAAAAGAAAAAAAATTATTTATGAGCCAGGCATGGTAGTGCATGCCTATAATCCCAATATTTGGGAGGCTGAGACAGGAGGAAGGTTCAAGGCCAGCCTCAGCAACTCAGTGAGACCCTCAGCAACATAGCAAGACCCTGTATCAAAATAAAAAATAAGTTGGACATGGTGGCACATGCCTGTAATCCTAGTACTTGGGAGGCTGAGACAGGAAGATGGCAAGTTTGAGGCTATCCTCACAACTTAGCAAGGCCCTCAGCAACTTTGTGAGGCCCTGTTTCAAAACAAAAATAAAATAAAGCTGGGGGTGTACCTCAGAGATAGAATAGCCTTGGTTTCAATCCCCTGTACCAAAAGGAATAAAAAAAAGAGGAAGAAAGAAAGAGGGAGGGAGGAAGGAATGGATGGATGAAGGAAGGAAATACAAGGTATTATCACCACTAATTTCTATCCCTCCATAGAAAAATAGCATTCTATACCTTGGGAAATAAAGTGTGATCTATAGTATATTGCTTTTAATATTTGCTTGCAGATAATCTCGTTGAAATTGTAGACGGGTGCATAATTCTAGTCCATACTGACTCAAGTCCATGCTGTCTTACCTGTAGCACAGAAGCTGGGCCTCGTCGCGCCTCCCCCATTGCCGCTGTCACCTGATGAATGGGAGAGTGTGAAACAGAGGTCCGTCCTGCACGGGGACTCCATGCAGCCGTGCCCCATCTGCAAAGAGGAGTTCGAGCTGCACCCCCAGGTGGGTAGCATGCCAAGGAATCCTGGGAGCGAGGGCTGCTCTCTAGTGATAGGCAAGGGGGCTGAGCTGGAGGGAGCTTAGGATGCCTAGCCTCCTCTTTCCAGTTCCACCCTCCCAAGTGACCCTCAAATACTTATGTTTCCTTTACCACCAATCGGTATGTGTGTGAAAAGAGCCGAAACTCTCTGTAAGCAGTTTATTAGTTTACTGACTATCTCAGTCAACATTCTCACTACTACAATCCAAAACAACTGACCACACAACCTAGAGGAAAGAAGATTTATTTGCTCACAGTTTTTGGAAATTCCAGGTTCAGTCCACATGAGGCCAGGTTTGTGGAGCTCAGGGCAGGGTGGCAGGAAGCAGAGAGAGAGAGCAAGGGCTCTGCTCTCACATCATAAAGGCCGGAAGCAAGAGTGCAAACAAGCAAGGGGAGTCAAAGACAAAAGCACAGTCCCTAAGGCCACACCCCCAGGGACCCACCGTCTCCAGCCACACCCCACCCGCCTAGGTTACCACCCAATAAATCCATTACAGTGGATTTACACACTGACAAGATTACAACCCTCATGACTTAATTATATCAGCTCTGAACATTAATACTCGAGCTCTTCAGGGGACATGCTCTATCTAACCATAATGCTGATACTGACTCTCCAGTACAGAATTAGGCACACAGGAACTCTTCCACCACAGTGAGTTGGCAGCTGATGCAGGACAGAGAAGCACTTAGTCCCAGCACAGAAAGGGTGAACCAAAAGGGACCTTTATTTTGTGAATTGAGTCATAAAAGAGGAAAAAACTATGTTTGAATGTTGTCAAAGACTTCATGGAAGAATCCTGAAGTAACATCTTTTAATCTTTGCTCATGAAACTAGGGTAGTAAGATCGGTAATCTTATCCTGGTTTATAAATGAAATGTGACATAACACAGGGTTGTTTCTGTTCCTACCCTACCTGACTAAACTGCCATCTCTGGGGAGTGAGGGATGCCTGTGTTCCCAGGATGCTCTTGGCACTACCGACTGGGCTACA
This sequence comes from Glis glis, assembly GCA_004027185.1. Classification (NCBI taxonomy): domain Eukaryota; kingdom Metazoa; phylum Chordata; class Mammalia; order Rodentia; family Gliridae; genus Glis; species Glis glis. The sequence goes on along the minus strand of PVJS01043584.1, from coordinate 13,347 downwards.
GTGACAGTCCATGGCGTGTAGCATCCTGTGCTCCGTAGCCTGCACCCAGAGACGGGCTGAGGACACGTCTCAGGTGCAGTTAGAGCCCGGCTTAGAAGCCCAGCCTTGGGAACGCCAGGCTCTTCTGACTACCCTGGCACATAAACTCTCAAGCTTAATTTGTTTCAGGAATTTTAATTATCAGCAAGTAAGTTCACAATCATTAGACTCTTGTTCATTACTAATTTGAGTTGAAAAGTAATTTGGAACATGCTTATTACATTCCAGGTCTCGCCATGAGAACCTAATCTCACATATGTGAGTCAGATGTTTTAGGAAGATTTTAGCCCTGGGACCACAGAACTGCCATCCAGCAGAATTTATAATTGAGTCCTGTCATGTAGCAAGAGAACTGATAACGCCACAGGGAATCTTCCTGGCTCAGCCACCTCTTTCTTAACTATCTATAAACTCTTGGCCTCTCTGTATGAAGACTGAAAATTTAAGTTATTCAGTGCTGTCAGAGTGCAATGCTGCCCAACATCACTTCCATTCTGTTCTTTATGAGTTTCTTACTAAATTCTATTTATTTTTTAGTTATAGATATTAACACTTTTCTTTATTTTGTAAGTCTAGTTATTATTTTCATGTTAGAGTTTTCTTTACAATAGTTGGCATTTCCCCAACATTTAATGACTTCAGAGGGCCTTCAATTAATCTCATATCCGAGGGATGCAATATACCCATTTAACAGAGGAGGTAATAATTCAAGTGACCCACAATAGACCAACTAGAAAGTATGGTTGAGTCCAGCTGAACTTCAATCTTAACTTCTAAGACATTTTAGTGTATTTGCCACCACTTATTTATTTTGTTATATCAGAAAATGTTTACCAATAATGAATATTTGTGGACATTTAGAATATCTTAAATAGGCTGGGCGTGGTGGCGCACGCTTGTAATCCCAGTACTTGGGAGGTGGAGACCGGAGGATCCGGATTCGCGGCCAGCCTCAGCTACTTAGTGAGGCCCTCTGCAACTTCGTGAGACCCGGTTTCAAAATAAAGGATAAAAAAAATAGGGCCGGGGGTATAGCTCGGAGGTAGAACACCCCTGGGTTCAATCCCTGGTACCGCAAAAAAAAAAAAGAATATCTTAAATATACAGAAGTATGTTACTCAATATCAATCAATCATCAAATACCTGTTGATAAGACACTTTGAAAGATTATTCTACAAGGAATGAATTGAGTCCACAGATGATTTTAAACACATTTATCCAATTTAGACTTATTGTTGGCAGTGTCAAGAAAAGGTTGTAGAACTTTCTGAATTCTATTTATTCCAACATTTCTTCCTTCATTCCCATTTAAGAAAAAAAGTATAGAGCGAATGTGGGCAGGTGGATCAGTCACTTTGAAAACTGGGGGCCTCCCCCACTCGAGGCCTGTCGTCTGAGAGCACCCTCCCCGACTGACGCCTATGCTGGGGAGGGCAGGTTAGACAGCAGCGAGGAGCCTCTCTCCTCCTCCCGCCCCACGGCTCGGGCACCTGCTGTCAGAGTGCTCCAAGGACCCTGGCCTTCCTTCCACCAAGGGCCAGACATTGGTTCCTTCATTCGGTCTAAGCATGTGTCTTTTGTACCAGAACATCACTGTTTGGTGGGGAATTTGGATCACAGAAATGTGAAGCTTTCTTATGAGCACATTTTCCCTTCATTTAAAAAAGAAAAAGTGATTCCTATGTGCACATGATTTCTTGCTATTTAAAACTGTTGGTGGCACACACCTGTAATCCCAGTACTTGGGAGGCTGAGACAGGAGGATCACAGTTGCAAGTCTAGCCTCAGCAATTTAGTGAGACCCTGTTTCAAAATAAAAAAGGGCTGGGGGTGGAGCTCAGAGGTAGAATGCCCCTGGGTTCAATCCCCAGTACCACAGGGGGGAAAAAAAAAGACTTTCAGAATTACATCTCATTAAGAAAAATTTAGGAGTATAATTGAGTTGAACAGAGCCCGATTCATTTCTCATTGCTCTGCTCTTTCTCCCACAAGTGCACACCCCGCGTGGACTCATCCTCCTCCACCCCATCTACCTGGAAATACGCCTATTCTGTCATTTTATAGCTGAATATCAAACCTATTGCAGGTTGTTAACCTTAGCTTTCTTGTTTATATACTTGTGCTGTACTAAACTTAAACACAAAATAGTGTAAATATGAAAGTGACAGGCCTGTCTCGTCACTGTCCGGCCTGCCTTGGCTGACCGCGCGTCTCTCTCCTCGGACAGGTGCTGCTCTCCTGCTCACACGTGTTCCACAGGGTGAGTCCCCCCCCTGCGCCCTGCGCCCCTCCTGTTCAGAGGCTCGCCCGCTTTAAAGTCTCCCCAAAGAGCCATTTACTTCATCCACCATCACCATTTGTAGTTGGAAACATGACTTTAGGCTACAGTGCAAGTCGTCCTGTTTTGAAAATGGTGAATTTTATGTGACAAAAGAGCCACAGATGTTTGCATAACAGATTGTTGTTAGTAATGCGCATCAAAGTGAGTGACGGCTTAGCTCCTGCCATCCGTCGGCGTGGTCGTCTCCTACGCGGCCTGGCTTACCTTTACACCGCTTGATTTGCAGAAGTTTTTGATGTCTCTGCATGTATATTCTTGTAAAAAATCATTTTTGGAACAGGTTTCATGAGGAAGGTGTTAACATCTGATGAAACTCCTTCACTTCATAGTCTAAATTAGACTAAGTCTCATAATTATGAGAGAAAAGAACACTATAATTACATTAGAAGTAAAAATGTTGTTTATAAGTAATTACTTGTAAAATTTTAAATGAAATATTCTTCTTCAGGCGTGCCTTCAGGCTTTTGAAAGGTTCACAAATAAAAAATCCTGTCCTCTCTGTAGAAAGAACCAGTATCAAACCAGAGTGATACACGATGGCGCCCGCCTCTTCAGAGTGAAGTGCGCCACCAGGTAAGGAGGCTCTTGCCCACCTGCTGGCCCTGTGATCCTAAAAGACAGAGGAGAGGAACTTGACCTCTCCTCCGCCACCATCATCCCCCCAGAGCTCCACCAGCACAGGGCTCACGGAAGCACTGAAATGTTTGTTAGAGTCATACAGAGCCGCGCACAGTGGTGCATGCCTATAATCCCAGTACTTGGCAGGATGAGACAGGAGGATCGCAGGTTCAAGGTGAGCTTCAGCAACTTAGTGAGGCCCTCAGCAACTTAGTGAGACCCTGTTTGAAAATAAAAATAAAAACGTCTGGGGGTGTACCTTGGGTAGAATGCCCCTGGGTCCAATCCCCAGGACAAAAAAAAAAAATTTTTTTTTTTTTTGCGATACCGGGGATTGAACCCAGGGGCATTCTACCTCCGAACTACACCCCCGGTCCTATTTTTTATCCTTTATTTTGAAACCGGGTCTCACGAAGTTGCGGAGGGCCTCACTAAGTAGCTGAGGCTGGCCGCGAACCCGGATCCTCCGGGCTCCGCCTCCCAAGTACTGGAATTACAAGCACGCCACCACGCCCGGCTAAAAAATTTTTAAAAATTAGAAAAATAAGAAGTCATCATAAGGTAATAACTTGAAGATCTCTGTGTCGTAGGATCCAAGCCTGCTGGAGAGGGTACATTGTTCGAAAGTGGTACAGAAGCCTGAGGAAAGCCATGCCTCCCTCAGATGCCAAGTTAAGGAAAAAATTTTTTGAAGAAAAGGTAGGTTTAGATCTCTAGTTCTCCAGGTAGTCTCTGTGTGCAAGTGACCATCCAGGGCTGTTTTACAGCAGGGGCTATAAAACTTTGAGGCCCACTTGATTTTTAGGGCTTTTAAGTGATTGAGAGGCTGCTAAAAATCCTGTGAGTGGCTCTCCAACCTCAATTCATAAAAGAATAGGCTAAATGCAAGGCAACTTTTGTTTGGCCATTGCATGTCAATTGTTTAAATAAGTTACTCCCTTCCAATAAAATAACAGGAACAGTCTCACGTTTCCACATGCCCAGAGCCACAGTGACCAGAAGGCCAGAGCTGGGCCTGTGGCGGTGGCGGTGATAAGAATGAAGGGGGACATCTTGCTGACCCTCCGGGGCCTTGCGGGATCACAGATTTTAGAACAGAGAACTGCCTTGTCACCCTTGCTTCTCACCCCTTGTCATCTTATATTTTTACTTCTGGGTGCACATTTAACAATTTTCCACTACTTATACCTTGTGCAGAGAGGACAGACAGGGCTGAGTGGAAGGCCCCAGCCAGACCTGAGTTGATCCCTTTCCTGCCTTCGTTGGCCTGGTGGCGCCAGGCGAACATCCTCATCTGTGATGGGAAGTGTCGGTCTAAGAACTGGACAAAGTGTTTACGGAGGCCTAGCACACAGCAGGCACCGGAAAATCCATATTTATTATAAATATTAATATGTCATCGAAGCTAATCTTCACATACGTTGTTTTAGTTTACCGATAGTCCATATGTTGTCTTTTCTAATAGCATTGTGGTGTCCTGACATAACGTCAGCTCCAAATCATTAGGATAAGCTCCTCCCGGTCTCACTGTCCTGTGGCGGTTCGATGGGAGCATCATTGCTGAGCTGCGCAGCCTGCAGAGCTGCATCGGAATAAGAAAACCGCGTTCTCTGGGTTCGCTGGGTCTGGCATGGCTGAAGTGGATTGATGGATGGAGGTCCAGGGAAAGGCTTGCCCCTCCCCACCCACTGGTGGCCACAGGAAAAGCGTTTCGTTTCCCACACTGGCTGGTTCTTTTTCAAATATCCCCACTTTACAGAAGAAACAGCAAACTGGTGAAAAGTCCTGAAAATTAACTGGGTAGAAAGAATATGGGCCGCCTTTGCTTCTCCCTGGATGCCCCATTCCCCCACTGCTGGGAGAACACCATGTCTCCCTTCCAAGTCCAGGGTGACTGTCTCGCGCCCTCGGCCCAGGTGCTCGCGGCCTCGGGAACAGGCACTCTGGGACCACGTGGTGTTTTCCAGGCAATGTCTTCCAGCTTTCATCAGAGATCTGAGCTCGAGTTCTGTACTTCATTCTCCATTCAGGAACTCACTGTCTTCCATGACTGGTTTTGTCCTTCTTGTATATTATTTTCATATTCAATAGTCTGACAGTCTTTTCTCTGAGTTACACTTAGTAATTTGGTTTTTGCTTGTTTGTTTGAGATAGGATCTTGCTGTGTTGCCTAGACTGGCCTAGAACTTGCAACCCTCTTGCCTCGGCCTCCCCAGTCTCTTGGCCCTACAGGTGTGCATCACGGTGCTCAGCAACTCTTCATAATTTTTAACGTGATAATGTGTAATGTCGGCTACACTTCGCTTACACAGAGTCCTGAGCCTCACCTTTAATTACTTGTGATTCTGTGGCACATAGGTTCACACGTCTGTTCTCACTCTAAGATGTGAAAAGCCAGAACATGTCACAGAAGAAGCCCGTGAGTGAATAGTGGGCGAATAACGGAAGCAAAGCGGGCGCAGCGGTGTCGCAGGCCTGTCTGTGCCGGGTTGGCCATCGGAGGGTCTGCTCCCTGTCCCCAAGTGTGTTTCAGTGAAGGAACATCGGCTGTGTCTTTACTTGAGAAGAATTAAACCTGTAGCCCTTCTTCTTAAAGCTCTTTAACCTCTGAAAATAAGTTGCCAACTAACTAAACGTATTTTCAGTTTCTCTAAGAAAAGGAAAGCTAGCGCAGGTGGCAGGTTATTGGTGGGGCTCTCTTCCTCACCAGCCACGCTCCGCGGGAAGGCCTCATCCCTCTGCTGACTTGCCTCCGGGTACCCCTGCAGAGCCCGCGGGTCCCCCGAGCTCCTCCGGACCTGACTGAATCCAGTCACAGCTTCATTTTGCTTCAGTGAGGAGGGTAGCTCTGTTCCGCCCGCTGTTCCCGCAGCCCTCCCTCAGCCGCCCTCCACCGGGGCCGGCACGGGTGAGAGGGGCCCACCTGGAAAGCCCCCCTCAAGCTTTCCTCCAGCCTCCTCGGTCCCCTCTGGACCTGGGCTGGATGTAGAGAGAGAGAAAGAACACAAGGTACATTGGAGCTACCATGTTACCCATCTGGTATTTTTAGGGCTTTTGAAGATGATCCTGTAACATTTTAATAGCTAAGAAGAACTTGATAAGCACAGGTGTGTGTGTGTGCGCGCGCGCGTGTGTGTGTGTGTGTGTGTGTGTCTTGTGCAGGGTTGGTTGGGAGATGTTAAGAACAAACTCTGCAAGTTGTTTAGTGCAGAGTTCTGGAAGCCACTCAAGGGTTTCCTCAACCCACAATAAGAAATACGTCCTAGGGCTGGGGATGTGGCTCAGTTGTAGAGAGCCTGCCTGGAATGCCTGAGGCCCTGGGTCAATCTCTAGTGCCACAAAATAAATACATAAACAAGAGTAAAGTAAATGTGTTCTGCACAGCACATTTGTACATATAACAGAAACAAGACTTGCACAAAGGAAACCTGCCCTTACGCCACGCCCCATCACACGAATGTTCTGAGGCACTTTGGGGTGCACGCAGAGCCCCTCAACGCACGCTCCACACAAGCACCGTCCTCCCTCGGAAGGCTGCCCTGCTTCCTTGGTCGTGTGTGGGGTGGGAGGGCAGGACAGATGGGTGTGAACTGAGGTCAGCTGGAGGTTCTGCTCAGCACTGCCGTCAGTAAGTGTCAGCTAAGTGCCTCTGCTTTGGATTTGTAACTCTGAACCTCTGCTGGGTTCTTAATTGTCTCTGCAGTGCCTTCCCGCCTCAGTCCTGCTCGCATTTCCCATGTGGCCACCAGGATTTGAAATCTGTGACCCCAAACCTCGGCTTAAGCCCAGGAGGCTGGGCTCTCGTCCAGGCCTCGCTGCTGGGAGGGGCAGAGCTCGGGCTGTCTGCTGGGAGGGGCAGAGCTCGGGCTGTCTGCGATCAGACCACTCCTTAGTCATTTATCAAAGGGCCTTTGCAATGGAATGGCTTATTCTTACCTTTACGGTTTGGTAGAACTCGTTCTCTGAGCTCCAGGAATGCTCTAGGAAACCTTAATCCACAGTTTAATCTGTAATTTTAAAGTGTCAGCATGTTTGACGGAATATGAAAGACAATTGAACTATGTTCCTGAACTCCACCTTACCCAGGTGTCAGCTCGACTGGGCTCATGGCTGCTCAGATTCTCTGGTTAAACATTATGTCTGGTGTGTCTGTGAGGGTGTTTCCAGGTGAGATTAGCATCTGAGTCCCTGGAATTGGCAGAGGAAATGGCTCCCCGGTGTGGGTGGGTCCTGGCCAAGCCGTAGAGAGCAGAGAGCGGGAGGAGACTAAAGAGGCTGAAGAAGGGAGACTCGGGTCTAACAAAGAGTTCAACATAGCAGCTGAACCAATATTTTTAGAAGAGAACGTTATAAGATAAATTTATTATCTGGGGTGAGAAAGACTTGTGAGTAGGATTAAAACACACATATAAAAAACCATGAAAGAAGTGATTAAAAACTACGTGAAATTTCAAAACTTCTTTATAAGGAGAAAAAGATGAAAAGACTGAGGACACTTCGAGGAAATATATTTGCAATCCAAAGGGCTAGAAGCACATTTCCTTAGTATGTTGTGACAAGCAGCGTACAGCAGAGGGGATGTAGATGTGTGGTTACTATGTGGAACGATGTCCAGCCTTCTCAGAATTAAAGAAAACACAAACAAGAACTTGTCTCACCTATGAGACTGGCAAGCATTCGCCTGCTGATCACTCCAGCACTGCTGAATGGGGGGAAGTGGACCTTTTTATCAGCCGCGGATGGAAATGAGAACCAGGCATCTGCTTGACAGCCCCGCTGAGCCCTTCTCTAGGAATTTACCCCACGGATAGTCACAGATGTTTGCCAAGTTGTGCCCATTACAGCAATGTGTATAAAAAAGAAAAACCAGGAAGAACCAGAATCCCCCACGAAGGAGCCCTGGATGACGATGACCGCATAGCGGTCACTGAGCCCAAGTACACGCGCTAGCGCTAAAACAGGAGGTGCTCCAAAATATGCAAGCAAGGACCGAGTATAAAAGGTGTGTGGGACGTGTTTAAAGCAGATAAATAAGAAACAGGAAGATTTTAGTTTTTCTTTAGGAGAAAATATAATAGGAATCTTAATCGTAGTTCCCTTTGTAGAGAAAGATGTGGGGGCAGGGAATGGAGGCAAAAAGACATTATTTTCTGCTTAAACCTTTGCTGATTTTGTAGCCTTATATACAGTTTTAAATTTTTTTTATTTCAACAAAATTTATCTGTAGAGAGAATTTGTTTTCTCTGATTTTCTTGCTATGTGTTTTTCTACATTAAATAAAGAATATTTTAATAGTTTTGAAAATTATTCCTGCAAAAGTCAGGAAAAAGGGAGAAAGGCAAAAGAAAGCATAATGAACAGAAAAGGTAAGATGATAGGGTTAAAACATCACAATAATAATAGCAAATATGATTAAGACAATTTTTCCCTATTAACAAACTCTTGGGTTACATTGATTATAAGAGGTACATGTAAAACAAAATGAAACAAAAATACTCTATGTAATGGCATGCTCAAAAACAAAGGAGGCCATTGACAAAAAATGAAATCAGAACAGAATATATGAATTTGAAAGCATATTTGAAAATTTATACTCTAAAGTATCTTCTCTTCTGATGTTCATGACAAGAACACTAATATCCTTTGGTGAATAGCTAAAGCTACACTTAGAGGAAAATTAATAGTGTCAAGTCCACTTATTATTGAGCAAGAAGATTCAAATCAGAAAGATGGAAAATAACACAAATTTTTCTTGAATGTAGGAAGTAGTAGAAAGATAAAAATTATTAAGAAAAAAAGCAAAACTGTTAAGTGAAAGCAATATTTGGCATGTGGGGAAAGAAATAAGATAAATGATGTCACATGAGTTTAAACTAAAAATACAAGATAAAATATCACCAGGCTTAAAACCAATCACATGAAAGAGAATGTGGTCTATTTATGTTATATATACTACACATGTAATGTCATATAGAATATACAAAATCACCTGAAAATTATTAGAACTAAACTATTAGATGTTCAAATTCAAGATAAATATGTAGTAATCATTTCCTATGAAGCAACAATAATTAGAAATAAAATGCAATGAGAAATTATCCCTTTCCTAATAGTTAACACCTAAAAACAAAGTTAATGAGTAATGTGCAAGATACCACAAGAAACTTTTCTGATGAAATAACAGACTTAAATAAAGTAATTGACATTCATGGTGTATGTAAATAAAAACATCCATTTTCTCCAGATCCGATAAATTTAATGCAATTAATTGAGAGACAAATATACCACTTACAGTAACTTTGAAATAATTAATTTCATTAAATAAAGTAGTTGGAAACTTGGAACTTAATGGGTTTTAAAGTTGTAATAATGTAAGTAGAATAAATATTTCACAGTTCAAAGAAGAACAGCTTAAGAACAGATAGCTGTTACAGACACTATATGACTCCCCACGCTGGGAAAAAGCTACCCATCAGCCAGACACGGTGGCACACACCTGCAATTCCAGTACTTGGGAGGCCAAGACAGGAGGAGGGCAGGGTTGAGGCCAGCCTCAGCAACTTAGCGAGACCCCGTTTCAAAATAAAAAATAAGAAGGGCAAGGGGTGTAACTCAGTGGTAGAGTACCCCTCGGATCAATCCTCAGTGCCACAATAAATAAATAAATAAATAAATAAATAAATAAATAAATAAATGTAGGACTACTTTACCAGCAGGAAAGTGGAGAGCCCAGCGCATACTGAAGGCCTCACGTTCCCACTGCATGCTTAGCTTCATACAAACGTTCACTCCGTTTAATTGAACTTTCTTTGCTGGCAGGAGCGTTAACACTTTGCTAGACGTGGGAACCACTGGCTTAGATAAAAGATAAATAATCTTCAGGGAAAAAGAGGTCTAATCAATAGGAAAGAAAGGAAAGGGGGCTAATAGAGCATTGGGTAGTTTCAGCAACAATAAATCAGGAAATGTTGCTTTCCATATGCTCAGATGGATATATCTTTAATACTCTACATTAGCTCAGCTCAGGGCATTCTGTTTTTAAATTTTATTTTACTTGTAAAAGAACTGTGGTCTTGCATATATACTTCTCTATTCCTGGGAGGTCTTTTCTCTGGTTTTTGTGCATCTTTTGTGTGTTAATAAAACATAGGGGTCATCTTTCTACCAGTAAGAATGCTCCCATACACTGAAAATTCCTTTTCCTAAATTTTGCCTTGCTTTCAAATATCACTGTCACATTCTTAACAAAACTGAACTATACCAAAGTGATGTAATGCTACAACATAGGTCCTTTTATTGAAGTCTTGTGGTAAAGACTGAAGAAGTCAAGCCAGGCATGGTGGCACACCTGTAATCCCAATACTTGAGACAGGAGGATCACAGGTTCAAGGCCAACAGTGCGCATGAACTTAGTGAGACCTTGTTTCAAAATGAAAAAGAATATAGGGCTGGGGGTGTAGCTCAGAGGTGGAACACCCCTAGGTTCAATCCCCAGTCACACACACACACACACACACACACACACACACACACCTTTCGTACCCTCAAGTAAGCGTCAGAGAACTAAAATCCAGCCAGAAGGCCTTTGTCGGGGAGGGAGTTGGAGCCGACGGGGTGCTGCGGGAGTCCTGGTACATTTACTTACTCGTGCGCGTTTTGAGCACTCAGATCAAAGAGGCCTGGAAGGCCACTGGAGCGGTTATGCCAGTTCCCACCAGCAGTGTGTACAGAAAGCCCCGGGTTGCCCAGAGCCCAGTGGCTGGTCCTTGAATGCCTTTGATCCTTATCTGGAAGTTCTGCTAGCATGTGTCATATAATTGAGGCATGGTCTTTTATTGCTGCAATTAAAACTTTTCAAATGCATTATGTTATCTCCACCCCTCTAAAACCCGGCCATTGTTTAGAGGGTGCGGCCAGCTCTTGAGCGGCAGCCCTGGACTTGGTGGCCCACACCCTGCAGCCTGGGACTTCTCTAGCGTTCTCATTTCCATCTCACCAAACAGCGTAATGGTCTTTCAGTTTGTTCAGTCCTTTGACTTCCTTTATCACACGGAGATGGCAAACATTCTGTTGCTAACTTGAAGTGGCTCCAACCCGCGAGACTGGAAGGGTATTAAACCAGTAAAAGCTTATCAACTGATTCATTGATATGCTGTAAATTCCAGGCTTTTCATTTTGCTTTTGAGGCTGGCCATAAGTCAACACATTAGTAAGCAATTTGCTGACATCAAGATGGATCACTTAGGACAGCCTCCTGGGTAGACAGAGTTCACCTGGGTGCTTTTGTTAGTCATTTTTTTTTTAATGTTAAGCCAGTATGTTACTTGTAAATGACCAGTAATTGCCTTACATATCCATGATCCGAGCTCTTAGTTGCTTATCAAATGTCTGAAATATTGGACTTAACAGGAAAAATATATTAAGATATCCATTCTTCTTAAAATTGAACATTTTTGTGTATTTTACTGCTTATGTAGAATTCATAATATTTGATTTTTTGACAGTACTTGCCCTTTCCATTACTAAGGTCATCTGACCCACATAGAAAGTAAGGGAATCAATAAAGGAAGACTCCTGAACACACAAGAATTTGACATTTCTGAAATATTTAATAGTAGCTACACTTAGAAAATTGCTTTGAATTGACTACAATAAGTGGCCAATAAGCATATGTTGACTTGACTTATAAAAATATTTCTTTCGGTGCTGGGGCTGGGACCCCGAGCCTCACGCATCCTAAAAAGCACACACCCTACCACGAGCTGCAGCCCCGCCACCCCCAAAGCGTTACCCTTGCTAACTGCGAATACTGGGAACTACGAGAACAGTCATACTAGTTCACCTGTGGACATACACCATAAATATATACGGAAGGATTTTCAGTATGTTTATTGGCAAGCTAACATCAATATTATGGTTATAAGCTAAACATCAATTTAAAAATTTTTTTGACACCACAGTAACCTCACAATCATTCTAGACGCTCTTTTTTCTACCCCCAGAAGGAGTTTCTACTGCATTCCTTTCAAATACGCCCACTTGGGCATGTACTCGTCCTTGCTTCTAATCTACTGCAGACCTAAAGTCAAAATTGTATTGAACGCTGAGGGCCTTACAAAGAGGAATGGGTGCCGCCCTGAATCTCAGGTACTCATCTGAGAAGATAAGGAATACAAAGAAGATAACACCAGCCAGCAGGCCACAGGCCGGAAGCTGAGGAGTCACCTGCAGCCCGAGCGTGCTGGGGCACACGTGCAGAATTGCCCACCTGCACGAAACGGAGTGAAGGAAACCGTGCCGCCAACACTCCCTCGCAGAGCTGCGTAACAGACTGGCACTGGAAAGCGGCCAGCAAAGGCTGGGTCCCCAGAACGCCACGGTTTGTGTCTCCTACTTTGCACACGTGCATTTCATTCTTACCAGAGCAGTTGAAATGCTGAACAAAACCAATTGCACGAGCCGGGCATGGTGGCGCACACTTGTAATCCCAGTACTTGGGAGGCTGAGACAGGAGGATCCGGGTTCGCGGCCAGCCTCAGCTACTTAGTGAGGCTCTCCGCAACTTAGCGAGACCCTGTTTCAAAATAAAGAATAAAAAATAGGGCTGGGGGTGGAGCTCCGAGGTAGAATGCCCCTGGGTTCAATCCCCAGTACCGTAAAAAAAAAAAAAAAACCCAACTGCACAGCTCTGCCTGCCCAGTGCCACTCTGCCCGCTTCTTCCTGCAGGACCTCTGTTTTCAGTAAGGGCACGCAGGGGGTCACATGCTTGGCCAGGGCATGATGGTCTCTGTCCAGTCGTCAGGATAGAGGAGGGAAGAGCGTGGACAACACGTGGGACACAGGCAGGAGCGTGCAGCGGCAGAGGCTCCACGTCATCCGCATCTGAAGCTGCAAGCCACCGGCCAGCCCAGACACCCAGTGTGACTCAACGAGATAAAAAGACATGCCTCTGGGGCTGCAGGATGCTGACCAGCACGGTGACCTCGGAGCAGCAGGGGAGCCGCGCTGGACCCCGGGGGCTTCCAGGAGGGACAGCAGAGGCGCGAGGCGGCGAGTGGCAGCTTCAGCGTCTTGGAGGAGACCAGGCAGTCAGCACAGAGCATGTATGTGCCACGTGAAAGCTGTGCGCAAGAACAGAGGCACAAGGTTCGCGGCCAGCCTCAGCAACTTAGAGAGACTCTCAGCAACTTCCTGAGACCCTGCTTCAAAATTAAAAAGTTAAAAGGACTGGGGGTGTAGCTCAAAGGTAAAATGCTCCTGGGTTCAATCCCCAATACCACACACACACACACACACACACACACACACACACACACGATCTGCTGCCTGTATGCCTGTGCTAGCAGTG
>PVJS01043583.1:0-17011 GCA_004027185.1 Glis glis | reverse complement strand
CTATTTTTTTTTTTTTTTTTTTTTTTTGCGGTACCGGGGATTGAACGCAGGGGTGTTCTACCTCCGCGCTACGCCCCCAGCCCTATTTTTTATACTTTATTTTGAAACCGGGTCTCACGAAGTTGCGGAGGGTCTCACTAAGGAGAGAGAAAGAGAGAGAGAGACAGGGAGAGAGAGAGATTGAGAGCTGAGGCTGGCCACGAACCTGGATCCTCTAGTCTCCGCCTCCCAAAGTACTGGGATTACAAGCGTGCGCCACCACGCCCGGCACCATTCTATTTCTTTAAAAATAAATAAATAATTAGGCCAGGCGTGGTGGAGCAAGCTTGTAATCCCAGTACTTGGGAGGCTGAGACAGGAGGATCTCAGGTTCGAGGCCAGCCTCAGCTATATAGTGAGGCTCTCCACAACTTAGTGAGACCCTGTTTCAAAAATAAAGAATAAAAAATAGGGCTGGGGGTGTAGCTCAGAGGTAGAATGCCCCTGAATTCAATCCCTACAAAAAAATAAATAAATAAAATAGGGCTGGGGGGTATAGCTCAGTGGTAGAATGCCCCTGGGTTCAATCCCCAGTACAACCAAAAAATAAATAAAGCTGGGTGCAGTGGCACATGCCTGTAATCCCAGTACTTGGGAGGCTGAGACAGGGGAATAGCAGGTTCGAATTCAGCCTCAGCAATTTAGAAAAACCCTGTTTCAAAATAAAAAAGGGATGGGGTGTAGCTCAAAGGTAGAATGTCCTGGGTTCAATCCCGAGTACCCAATAATTAAATAAATAGCCAGAATATGCATCAGGAATGCAATGTCTGCTGTCAGTTAACTGCATCTGGAAATCTAACCTTCATTTACCAGATTAGTTTTGAAAACCCAAGTGTAAATAATAAATAAGTACACATATATCCTACAAAACAAAATTCTCTTGTTTTAGGATTTTAAAGAATTAAGCAGCTGGGCATGGTGGTGCATGCTTGTAATCCCAGTACTTGGGAGGCTGAAACAGGAGGATCACAGGTTCCCGGCCAGCCTCAGCTACTTAGTGAGGCCCTCCGCAACTTAGTGAGACACTATTTCAATATAAAGAATAAAAAATAGGACTGGGGTTGTAGCCCGGAGGTAGAATGCCCTTGGGTTCCATTCCCAGTACTGCAAAAAGAAAAAAAAAAGAAGCAAAACAAAAACAAAACCCCTCAATGAAAGACTGACTATACCCTGCACACATAGCAAGTCTTTTCTTAGCAGGGCAGTGTTGTGGTGAGGGGCTTTTACAGTTGTGGCTCTTTTGGAGCCAGTTCAATTGCTTGGTTTCCCCCAATTCTAACCCTGACTCAGTCCTCACCCTCGATCCCTAGTCTGTTCACTAGAAGGCTATCAGAACCAGGTTCGAAATTATGATTTGATCCCTAAGTCTATCTCCTTCATGACATCCTTACTGACATCCCCACTAGCAATTTTTCTACCAACTTCAGACACAAGATTTTCTTTCTGACATCCTGCATCTTGCACTGTCAGGTATTTCTGTGTACTTGTCTTATTCTCCCCATAGGTCTCGAAGGCAAGGATGTACCTGGGTATTCCTTCCTCTGCCTAGCACATGCCTCACACATGAAGCTCTTCAATAAATGTTTGCTGCATAAATGAATAAGCGTCCCTTACTTAGTTCTGAGTATCAGGATATGCTGCATGGTGACTGGCTCAAGGTATACCTGAAAGGACTATGACCTCTATCAAAAAGAAACTGATCACAGGAGAGAGAGTGCATCTGTAAATACTCCTTCGTCTTCTCCAGCAACTTCCCTCAAAAGGTCTACTGGGCATATCCCTCAGAAGGCTGTGGACATATTTGTTTACAAGTATCTCATGTAAACAAGTGTGAACTTTTGCCTCTAGGAAGGACCAGCATAACATCTCCGTTCATTATAGTATGAGGTGATGCTGGCAATGGGGAGAGCCTAATCTACGAACTTGAGGTTCACCGTGGTTTTGAAGAGACTATAAGTGGTCACAGAGTGATTCTCTAAAACTCAGACCAGTGGTCCGTAAGAGATAGTTTTATAGAAAACCTATGCTTACAGCTATACATTCTAAGTTTACACTGACATAAAACATCTCATTTATTAATGCAATAATTTTAAGCCGGGCGTGGTGGCACACGCTTGTAATCCCAGTACTTGGGAGGCTGAGACCGGAGGATCCGGGTTCACAGCCAGCCTCAGCTACTTAGTGAGGCCCTCCGCAACTTTGTGAGACCCGGTTTCAAAATAAAGTATAAAAAATAGGGCCGGGGGTGTAGCTCGGAGATAGAACGCCCCTGGGTTCAATCCCCGGTACTGCAAAAATTTTAGCCTTTTTATGTACTCTTAATATTTTAGTTAAGAGACAAAGAACATAACAAACAGTATGTAAACATACAAGAAGGATATTTCTAAGGTCAACGGTAAACTTACTTACCAATTACTTGTAGAAATTCCGTGTTGCTGATTTGTGAGTCACTGATGCTAAAGGTTTCCTCTTGTCTTACCTCTCCCAGCAAAAATCCTTCCTAAAAGTAACAAAAGGAAACAATCTCAGGCTAAATATACACTTTAAAAAACTTTTTGCTAAAATTAGGAGGAATTGAAGATACATGATTTTATAATTTTAACAATAATCCAAATAAGCTTAGCATATAAATTACTATTTATAAGTAAACAAGTAGAATCAAGCAAATTGGATTGTTTGAGAAAAGGATTCCATAACAAGATAACATATTTTAATCTCTTTAAGTCTTCCTGGTTTTTAGGTGAGTTCATCACATAAATCCTGTCAGTCTCATAACTAGTGTTGGAAAAGCTCAGGAAGCAGAACTATCCCAAGGTTATTTTCCTGAAACAATTTACTTCATTGCTTTAAAAACTCTGCTAATGATAAAAGGAGAAAGAAGTTCACACAATGACAAGTAAGTGCTCTTGGACAGGCTGGCATAAGAAGTTAGGATTTCAGCAAATAAATTCCCTATCATTCACATGAAACCTCTTCTTAGTAAGTGCAGGAGTTAACGTATTTGTACCTTTGGAGAACACCTGTCGCCATCACCGATCTGGATCGCTCAGCGTACTGCCTACTGTTTGAGGACTTGCTGCTGCCTCAGCACAAGCACAGCTGGAGAAGATACACCCTAAAGGTCAAAGTAACTTCCCTGTGGAGCGGATGCCCTGGTAAGCGGCTGTGGACTCTCTCCAGACACTCACATGGCTCACTCCTCCCTTCCTCAGGTCGACTCAAATGGCATCTCACCAGAAAGGCCTTATCAGGCCTTTACCCTGCATTCTTTTTCCTCAGTCTTCTTACTACCTGCCATATTACAGATTTATAGAAATAAATACTTAACCCAGCTAAAATGTAAGCCCCATGAGAGCAGATACTTTATGCTTGTTTGTTGCTAAATCTCTGTACCTACTATAGTGCCTAACACCTAGATAGGTGCTCAACAAAAACTTGTTACATATTTTTGTTGAAACACTGCCTTGTACTCTCTGCCCTTCAATTCTAGGTTGATCCATCAAATCAATTTCAGAAGCAGCCAGGCATGGTGGTACACACCTATAATCCCAGTACTTGGGAGTGTGAGACAGGAGGATGGCAGGTTCAAGGCCAGCCTCAGGAATTTAGTGAGATCCAAAATAAAAAATAAAAAGGGCCAGGTGTGGTGGAGCACGCTTGTAATCCCAGTACTTGGGAGACTGAGACAGGAGGATGGCAGGTTTCAGCCAGTCTCAGCTACCTAGCGAAGCCCTCCGCAACTTAGTGAGACCCTGTTTCAAAGTAAAGAATAAAAAATAGGGCTGGGAGCCAGGCATGGTGGCGCACGCTTGTAATCCTAGTATTTGGGAGGCTGAGACAGGAGGATCACAGGTTCGAGACCAGCCTCATCAACTAACTTAGCGAAGCCCTCCACAACCTAGTGAGATCCTGTTTCAGAAATAAAAGAATAAAATAGATCTGAGGGTACAGCTTGGAGGTTGAATGCCCCTGGGTTCAATCCCCAGTACCACACACACACACACAAAAAAAAATAGGTCTGGGGGTGTAACTCGGAGGTAGAATGCCCCTGGGTTCAATCCCCAGTACTGCAAAAATAAATAAATAAATAAATAAATAAATAAAATAAATAAAAAGGGCTGGGGGTATAGCTGGAAAGTAGAAAGCCCCTGGGTCCTGGTTTATAACCATTTCCAGTAGGAAGTGTGGCTCCGTGGGGTGAGCAGAAAGTGACAGATGCTTACAGCCTCACCTTTGTATTTGACTTGGGGAAAGCAGTGTCCTAAAATCTCAAATCATCACATATAGAACATTTCTCAAGCTCGAATAACATAAAGATTTCTCTTAAAAAAAAATCCTCTTAGACCCAAAGAAGAGTCCATGACTACCAATTTGAGTAAAAGAGCTTGTTTTACTCCATGAAGTCTTTCAATTATGAGTTCTCACCACAAAAGCTTTGTTTTATAATAAGCAAAAAATTTTCTTTAATCTTGAATATTTCCATAGAACTTTAGATGTAGAACACAGCTACAAGCCTGGCATCGCGGTGTATGCTTGTAATCCCAGTACTTGGGAGCCTCAGGAATTTAGTGAGACCCTCAGCAACTTAGAGAAACCCTGTTTTTCTTTTATTTCTTTTTCCTTTTTTTTCCTGGAACTGGGATTAAAGCCAGGGGCATTCTACCTCTGAGCTATACCCCCACCTCGCTCTATCTATCTATTTATCTATCTATCATCATACTGGGGATTGAATCCAAGAGCATTATACCTCCAAGCTTGAAACAGGGTCTCGCTAAGTTGATGAGGCTAGTCTTGAACCTGCAACCCTCCTGTCTCAGCCTCCCAAGTACTGGGATTACAAGCATGCAACCCTTATTTATTTATTTATTTTGTGGTACTGAGGATTGAGCCCAGGGGCATTCCACCTCCGAGCTACACCCCCAGCCCTATTTTTTGTTCTTTATTTTGAAACAGGGTCTCACTAAGTTGCAGAGGGTCTCACAAGTTGCTGAGGCTGGCCGCAAACCCGTGATCCTCATCTCAGCTTTCCAAGTACTGGGATTACAAGCTTGCACCACCACACCTGGCCCCCTTTTATTTTTGAAACAGGATTTCACCAAGTTACCAATACTAGTCTTGAACCTGCAATCCTCCTATTTTAGCCTTCCAAGCAGTGGGACTACAGGCCTGAGTCACCATGCCCAGCTTAAGCTCGTATTTCACATATGAAAAAGTTCACTGGATCCTCTAAATTCACATCAGATGAGCAATGCGTCGACATCAAAACAAGGTTTAGAGGGAGGCACATCCCACATAATGGCGTGAACACTCAATCATCACACTTAGAAAGGATCCCAAGACCCTGTTAAAAAAAAAAAAGGCTGAGGATATAGCTCAGAGGTAGAACACCCCTGGGTTCAACCTCCAGTATAAAAAAAAAAAATCAGAGCCAGGCGTGGTGGCACATGCCTGTAATCCCAGTACTTGAGAGGCTGAGTCAGGAGGAGCACAGGTTCTCAGCCAGCCTCAGCTACTTAGTGAGGCACTCTGCAATTTAGTGAGACCCTGTTTCAAAATAAAAATAAAATAGGGCTGGGGGTGTAGCTTGGAGCTAGAATGCCCCAATATCACAAAAATAAATAAATAAATAAATCAGTGTTTATAAATAAAGCTTTACTGGAACACAGTCATTGTCACTCATTTATTGTCTATGGCTGTTTTCTCTCTACAACAGCAGAGTTGAGTAGTTACTACAGACCATTTCCTAAACCTTATAAAATGTATTATCTTTTACTATCTGGTCCTTTACAGAAAAAGTTTGCTAAACCTAGTTCTATAGAATAATGTGTCATTTTAAATTAATTTCTTTTTTTTTTTTTTGCAATCCTGGGGATTGAACCCAGGGGCTTCTACTTCCGAGCTACACCCCCAGCCCTATTTTTTATTCTTTATTTTGAAACAGGGTCTAAGTTGCGGAGGGCCTAAGTAGCTGAGGCTGGCAGCGAACCCGGATCCTCCGGTCTCAGCCTCCCAAGTACTGGGATTACAAGCGAAACATGCACCACCACGCCGGCTTCATTTTAAATTAATTTCTTATTAATTTCTTGCTTTGACAAAACAAATATCATTACAAAAGTAAATTCTTGGTTCTTCAACTTTAAACTGAAATTACTTTCAAATGTTCCACATCCACAATTGTGGCAAGGTTAATAAACAGGCATGGTCACATAAAACACAATTGCAAACTAGTGGCACTGATGAAAATTTCTATTAAGTCTAGCACGATGCCCGGCATGAAGTAGATACTAAGGGGATAGTGCTTAATAATAATCTAAGTAGTGCGGCCATCTCACTGAAGTTTGTAGAAAAACTTCAACAGGTAGTTGCTTATTCTTACAATAATCTTGCCTTATACATAAGCTGTAATGTTAGTAGACACTCTAAGACAGGACAAAGAAGCATCATTGAACCCATATTTAATAGTCCACGTAGAGCAGGAGTATCACAAACCTACATTGAACCCATATTTAATAGTCCATGTAGAGCAGGAGTATCACAAACCTACATATTGAACTGCATTATATTATTAAATAGCTGGCTGCAGTACCAAAGACCAGTATACAGAGCTGCCTCTGGAAAAAAACCTATGATCTATATATTCTTGTCATTCACAGAAGAGATGAATAGTCCAGTAACTTAATTACGTTCAATTTATTAATGGAATCACCTCCCTGTAAAGTCAGTTTTTATAAATGGAAGCCAAAATTGCTGACATTTAACTAAAAAGCCAGTTCTTCCTTCTGCAATGTACCATTTTGCTTTGTAATGACAACCAGAAAACCCTCACAGAATGAATTTGAGTCATTTACTATTAACATCACTTTTAAAAAGCCCCCAATTTGGTGGGCAAACCTCCTTTAAGAGAAAAATTACCTAGTTTCACAAAGAATTTCCAACCAGAAGCCAGTGACAGTAGAAGGCAATTCGTAAAATAAAGACAGACGGAGAGGCTTTGCTCCCCCTGTGGGCTCCAAAGCCTGTTCATTTCTGGTCACTCATGCAAGGGCCTGTCACTTCCCCATTTCACTGCAACTAGTTCCGTGATCTTAGAACATCTGCCAAGGAACTAAACATGCAACTTCAAGGAAATGCAAACAGACCCTGCACTTAACACTCTTGTTTACAGTCTCCATTTTCCATCGAGGCGAAGAAAACACACAACCGTGTCGAACAAGTATGAATAGTGACAGCCATGGTTTTAACTCGTTGCACCCCATGCAAACCTGTTAGGCCGGCAGGCGGGGCTCGGTGCCTCTCCTCCAAGACTAACAGCCCGGCCTCTCGACTCCATCCCGACCCCGGGCGCCCCTCCTAAGTCTAGAAGCCTGGCTCTCACGGAGGGGCGGGCGCTCGGTTTGCACCGGGGGGACTCCTGACACTGCGGGGCCCGGGCGGGACAGGTTTGAGACGCCGGGGACGGCTGTCCGGGGGCCGCCGAGAGGCGGAGGGCGCCGCGTGAGGGGCCCGTCCGGGCGAAGGCGCTCGCCGGGGCGGGAGCCGCCTGGGTCCCCAGCCCCTCGGGCCGGCCCCGGAGCCCGGAGGCAGGCAGTCCGAGGCCGGCCGCGGGCGCTGCCCGAGGCGGAGGATGAAGCCCCGGAGGCCACGGCAGGGGGCCCGGCACCTACGTGGTCTGCGTTGCTGTTGGCGCTGTGGAAACACACAGCGCTGAAGGTGTAGCCCGAAATGGAAGCCGCCATGATGGAAATCTCCAAGTCCCCCATCATGCCCCGCGGAGGGCGCACCGCCTTCCGGCCGCGCCGCCCCTGGGCATTCTGGGAAATGTAGGCGGCCGCGCCGCGCAGGCCCCCGCATCCAAAGGACCCCGCGCTGCCTCCTCCCGTGGGGTCTCACACCCGGCACACCTCAGACGCCGCCGCCTCTGGACAGCCCTTGCCCTCCTCTGGATGATCCCTGTTGCAAATGAAACTTTTAATACTAAAGGCCAACATTTACCCAGCTGAAGAAGGCAAGGCGGCCAGGCATGGTGGAGCATGCTTGTGATCCCAGTACTTGGGAGGCTGAGACAGGAGGATCTCAGGTTCGCGGCCAGCCTCAGCAATGTAGCGAGGCTGAGACAGAAGGATCCGGGTTCGCCGTCAGCCTCAGCTACTTAGTGAAGCCCTCCACAACTTAGTGAGACCCTGTTTCAAAATAAAGAATAAAAAATAGGGCTAGGAGTGTAGCTCAGAGGTAAAATGCCTCTGGGTTCAATCCCCGATACCACCCCCCCCCAAAAAAGAGACCCTATCTCAAAATAAAAAATTAAAAAGGGCTGGGGGTGTGGCTTGGAGGTAGAACGCCCTTGGGTGGCTCAGTCCCCAGTAAACACCCACACACTTAACACACTGAAAGGCAGGAGGTGAGTCAGGCAATTGGACGATTGGGGGTTTGACGCGGGACTTACATAACTGTGATTTCCACTTTAACAAGGCAACCCAGTGCCAAGGGGAGGCAGGAAGGGGAGGCTCAGGATGGTGGTTAGAAGTGAATGGTAGTAGGTACTACTGAAGATGGTAAAAAGCGATTGGATTCTGGGAACAAAAGAATGCAAATTTAATGAAATCATGGAAAGAAGATAAAAAACATAACTGATAATAAACGATCAGAGATAGAAAAAAAAGAAATCTAGAGAAGGAACTATTATTCATCTTTTTTTTTCAATTTGTTGAGTCTTTCATATTCGAAACTGGTTCCTGATTTCCCACAAAGCCCCTTCTCTCACACCCTTTTCAAGCTCAGCAAATAGACCTCTTTTCTTTTCTTTTCTTTTCTTTTTTTTTTGTGGTACTGGGGATTGAACCAGGGGCATTCGACTTCTGAGCTACACCCCCAGCCCTATTTTTTATTCTTTATTTTGAAACAGGGTCTAAGTTGTGGAAGCCTCACTAAGTAGCTGAGGCTGGCCCAGATTACAACTGTGCACCACCACGCCTGGCTAGACCTGTTTTCTGACAGTTGCTCAAATCAAAAACCTTGGGCACATCCTTGAAGTCTCCCTGTGTCTCACCCCCTGCATTTGATCAGCTAGCACAGTCTTTAAAAGATATCTATAGAAGCCTGGTGTGGTGGAACATGCTTGTAATCTCAGTACTTGGGAGGCTGAGACAGGAAGATCGCAGGTTCGAGGCCAGCCTCATCAACTTACTGAGGCCCTCTGCAACTTAGTGAAACCCTGTTTCCAAATTTTTAAAAAAAAGGCTGGGTGTGTAGCTCAGAGGTAGAATGCCCCTGGGTTGGATCCCCAGCCCAACAACAACAACAAGAAAGATATCTATAGTGCTACAATTCACCTCTACCACACCTACTTCCCCTAGTACAAACCACCATCATCTCTCTCCTGGTTACAATACCTCTCTAACTCAAGGAGTCCCAACTGGTAGCACTTTTGTCCCTCAGGGGACACTTGGCAATATTTAGAGAAATTTTCCAATACCAAACTCAGGGGCAGGTGCCATGACTCTGGAAAGGCCCCATAATAAAGAATTATCCCTTCCAAAGTATCATTGGTGATGAAGTTGAAAAACCCTTAATTTCTGCTTTTGCCTTTACCCCTTCCCTGCCAAATCTGTTCTCAACGCAGCACTCAAAATGGTTGTGTCGACATTTAAATGGAAGATTTCGCTGGCCTTGATCCTCCTGTCTCAGCCTTCCAAGCGCTAAGATGACAGGCGTGCGCCACCATGCTGAGCCATAAATGGAAGGTTTAAATCATGTTGCTTCTTGGCCAAACCTTCCAATGACCTGGCCCCTGTAACCCCTTGGACTTCATTTCCTGCTACTGCCCCCTTTGTTTACTCAGCTTCAGGTACCACAGTCTCTGAGCTCTGGATCTCCCTAACGCATTCTGTCTCAGGGCCTTTGTACTTGCTCTTTCCTCTGCCTGAAATCCTCTTCTGGATAGTAGCAAGAGGAGCTGCAAGACCCACTTTTTCTTTTTTCTGCTGTACTAGGGATTGAACTAAGGGCCTTACACATGCTAGGCAAGCACTCTATCACTGAGTTTTATCCCAGCCCTATTCTTTTTATTCTTTATTTTGAAACAGGGTCTCACTAAGTTGCAGAGGGCCTCATTAAGTTGCTGAGGCTGGCTGCGAACCTGGATCCTCTGGTCTCAGCCTCCCAAGTACTGGGATTACAAGTGTGTGCCACCATGCCTGGCTGTAAGATCCTTTTTCACAATGAAAAATAAAATGAAATAGGGCTGGGGTGTAGCTCAGAGGTAAAATGCCTTTGGGTGTTCAATTCCCAGTACCACACACACACACAAAGAGAGAGAGAGAGAGAGAGACAGAGAGAGAGAGAGAGAGAGAGAGAGAGAGAGAGAAAGAGAGAGAATGAATAGAAAGAGGAAGAGGAAATGAGTAGCCACAGTGAGATTCTGGACTTTGGGAGGGAGAGATGAAGAATTTTTAGGATCTAGTACTGTGTTGTGTGTTGTGTGATGTAGTCTCTCTTGGCTGCCTTCCTCATGAAAACCTTCAAGAAAACATCTGTATTGATTGACAGAGGACACCCATGTATGCAGTGGTTACACTTTAAGGCTTTAGAGTAGATTGCTTGGGTTCCAACCTCAGCTCAGCACTCACAGCATGACCTTGGACAACTTCTCTGTGCCCCGGCTTGCTGGTCTTTGAAGTGAGTATAATACTCGTGTCTACCTTGCATGGCTATTTTCAGGAGTAACTGAGATAATAGATTGTGTGTGTTTAACACAGTTTCTGCCCCACAGTGACAGTCTGGTGATGATTAGCTGTCATTTCTATTATTTATGAAGTAGTTTAAAAGATAAGAGATCAGCCGGGTATGGTGGTGCACACTTGTAATCCCAGTACTTGGGAGGCAAAGACCAGAGGATCCAGGTTCGTGGCCAGCCTCAGCTACTTAGTGAGGCCCTCTGCAACTTCATGAGACCCGGTTTCAAAATAAAGGCTAAAAAATAGGGCCGGGGGTGTAGCTTGGAGGTAGAATGCCCCTGGGTTCAACCCCCGGTACCACAAAAAGAAAAAAAAAAGATAAGAGATCTATAGGCATTGACAAGAAAAGACCTCAAGTATTATCACTACAACAGTGTTAAAATGATCATGCAACTAAGTAACACTGCAAGAAAAAAAAGGAAAGAAAAGAGATCTCATTAAAATTAGGAAAGTGACCAGTAGAATAGTGGATGGGGGTTGGGGGAGGGAGAAGGAGAAAGAAAGGTGAGGTACGGGGAAGCAAAGATGCCAAATAATGTTATGTGCATATATGAATATATCACTGTAAATCTCTCTATCATGCATGGGAGGGAGGAGCGGGGGAGGAAACAGACCAAATAATGGTATGTGCATATATGAATGTATCACTATGAATCTCCCTATCATGTACAACCTCAATGCACCAAAAAAGCAGGCTGTGGTGGCATAGGCCTAGAATCCCAGTACTTGGGAAGTTTGGACTAAAGGATCACAGGTTTGAGGCTAGCCTCAGCAACTTAAAGTGGGGTCCTGTCTCAAAATAAAAAGCAGAAAGCTGGGCATGGTGGCGCATACCTGTAATCCCAGTACTTGGGAGACTGAGATAGGAGGATTGCAGGTTCAAGGACAGCCTCAGCAAATAGTGAGACTTTTTTGGGGGGGGGGCTTGAACCCAGGGGATTTCCACCTCCTAACTACACCCCCAGCCCTATTTTTTATACTTTATTTTGAAACTGGGTCTTACGAAGTTGCAGAGGCCTCACTAAGTAGCTGAGGCTGGCCACGAACCCGGATCCTCTGGTCTCTGCCTCCCAAGTACTGGGATTACAAGTGTGTGCCACCATGCCCGGCAGTAAGACTTTCATTAACCTAGCAAGACTCTGTTTCAAAACAAAAATAAAATAGGGCTGGGAGTGTAGTTCGGAGGTAAAATGCCCCTGGGTTCAATTCCCATTGCCATAAACAACAACAACAACAAAATAAAAATAAGAAGTAGAAAGGGCTGGGGGTGTAGCTTGGGGATAGAATGCCCCTGGGTTTAATTCCCAGTACCAATAAATAAAGGAAGGAAGGAAAGAAGGAAGGAAGTAAGTAAGGAAGGAAGGAAGGAAGAAAGGCTGGGAATGTAGCTCAGAGGTAGAGCTCCTTAGGTTCAATCCCCAGTACCTCAAAACAAAAGAAAACAAACTCCAAAGCCTGGGGGTGCAACTCCAGAGCTGGCGTCCAGTGCCCCTTTTCAAAAACTCACTTCAGAGCAGGAAGTGGTAGGAAAACAAGAAGTGTGTACAACGTGCTGACTGTCGCACAGTTGAGGGAGGGAAAGCGCCGCCTGGACCCTGGGGTTTGTCCATCGGGATGTGCTTGAGAACTCCTGGAAGGGCAGTTTCAGAGGAGGCATAGGTGAACAGGGTGCCAGTCTGCAGGGACCAGAAAATGGAGAAACAGACAAGCAACCCTGAGTGCTGAAGTCTCCCTTCTGACTCCGGTACCAGGTGGGAGGGACTGTTTCCTTGGACACATTCGTGCTTCTCCCTGATAGGCAGCTTGTACGGAGTCTCTCCTCCCCCTACCAAGAATCCCGTTGCCCTGGGTGATCAGAGGTGGTGCCCCACACAGCATTTGGGACTAAACAGCCAGAGTAATCCTGCCTGGAGCCAGGGAAGGAACGCTGTATAAACCGTGGGTTTTTCAAGGGCTCCATACCAACACTGTTTATGGCTTTCATCACACACAGCAAAAACATCTTAAGTATTGGCAAGACACCAGGCTGAAGACGGACTTATCTTTCATGGGCACTTCTTAATTAGAACTTAAAACTTTTTAAGACCCACTCAACACACTCAAGCTTGCTTTCTCTAGCATCTAGAGTCTAGGAAAGATCAAAAACAACCCTTTGCCCAGGACAGCACTAATTGGCTGTGGTATCCGGTGGTTTTATTGCTCTGTAATAAGGTTACTTACGCTCTTCCTTGAGTTCTTTAATCACTACGCACATGGATTCTCATCTGCCTTTTACTTTATTCTACTACCAATGGTTGTCTGAAGATCTTGGAACAGCATACACAGGGGGTGGTGCACCCTCGGTCCTAATTCGGGCAGGATTTCTGTGCGCTAGAAGGGCAACTGTTGATGTTGTTTCCCGCTAGGGACTTGTTATCCAGCTTCTGTCTGCCTGCCGAGGCAACAGAAATGTGGCCTTGGAAACAATCCCTTTTGGTTGGTAGGCAGGCTTGCTAGGGCCCTCTGAGATCCTTCTTTAGGTCATTGGACCACAAGAATTTCATTCCTACTACAGAAAAGACTCCAGATCCTTGGTCCGTTTTCTTGTGTTCTACTGCAGAACCATCTATGCCAGACCAAGAGGCCGACTTAACCTCAGTTCCCGGGTGGAGCGAGTCTGTAGAACAAGTCATTTGGAGTGTGGTACGGTGAGCAAACTGAAGTACATCGAGGTTGAGATTTGGACAACGACAGGTCCCTGGTTCAGGGCAGAGCTGAGACCTACCCAGGTGTCCCGACTCCCTCTGTGGGACCTTTGCTACCACAACACAGGGATCCCCGTGATTGGTGCACTGGCGGGAGTCGTAGGGCGTTCGTTTCCCTGGGCATAACCTCCACGGGGTGGCTCAAGTCAGAAGAGGTCAGAATGCTTTTTCCAAGCCAGAATCCCAGTCACAAATGAAATTAGCCTTTAGCCGGGAAGCCAATAACGTGATGGACTGTCCCCCTACACTTCCCGGGTCTGTTCGCGACGTGGGGCCATGAGGGGAGGTGCATTTGGGTTGAGAGGTGTCGGCTTTAGGTGTGTCTGTGGCTTCCTTATCCAAAGTATTGCATTTTCCAAAATGCAAATGAATACTGCAAAATAATGCAAAAATGCAATACTTTGTAAGCTCCCTCACAAAACAGCAGTCCCCAAATAAAGTGGACGAAGCAGATGCCTCGGACGCTGGCTGGAGCGCGCAGGGTGGGAGCGGAGGCTCTGCCCGCCCACGCCAGGGCTGGGAATCGGGACAAGCCCAGCAACCTCGGCTCTTGTCGCACCCTCCAGTCCCTCCGGCTTGGGGCCCGGAGCAGTAGAGAGGAGGTCCTCCCGCCGCCTAGACGCGCCAGGCCCGCGCGTCCACTCTGCCCGCGCCGCGTCTCTATGGCCCCCGCGGCGGACCCGCGCGGAGAGAGATGAGCGCGGGCGCTACTAGCGGCGACATCGCTGCTGCTGCCGCGGCCACGCGATCCGTAGAGGGCAGTCCCGCGGAGGATGGCTTCGTCCCGTCTGCGCTGGGGACCCGAGAGCAGTGAGTGTGGCGCGGGGCAGGGGAGGGTGGCGGCGCTGCGGGACCTGGGCCGGGAGAGGGGACGACGGAGTGGGGTCCCGGAGCTCCCGGGCAGGGTGCAGCCCTGGGGGCGTGAGCTGAGGAAGGCTGAAGGGTCGCCTTGGGGGAGCCGAAGGGGGTCTGAAAAGGAGGAATCATCGGGATCCGCCTTGTGGCTTGTGGGGTGCAGGCGGGCCCCGAAGCTCTTGGGGAGGCCGTTTAGGGGTGTTGAACCGGAATGGGGTTGGGGACCCCGAGAGAGGGCGGGACTGGCGAATAGAGCTGGTGGGCCGGGGTAAGAGGCCGAGGGACAACTAGGGGAGCGGGGAGCTGAAAAGGCTCAGGGATGTGGGAGCTGGAAGGGTGGTAGAGGAGGAGGATGCAGGAGGGAGCGTGGAGACCGTGGGCATCTCGGGGTGAGAAAGCGATCCGGCCTCTGGCAGATGCTCAGTAATTATGTCATGAATTGACAGATGGATGCATGAATGTGGGGGAAAGTTAGGATGAGAGGGAACTTGGAGAAGTAAGAGCAAGCAGGGATTCTAGAGAGGAGTGGGAAGACCAGGCAGATGAGAGGCGTGACTGTGCTTAAACTGATTAAGAGAAAATTTAAGCGGGAGGGCTAGATTACAGGAAGAGGTCCAAATAGCACAGGAAAGAGATTGGTTTAGGACATTATATATATTTTTTCATACCCAGGGCGTTCTGCCTCCGAGCTACACCTCCAGCCCTATTTTATTTTTTATTTTGAAACAGGGTCTTCCTAGGTTGCTGAGAGTCTCGCGACATTGCTGAGGCTGTCATCGAACCTGCGATCCTCCTGTCTCAGTCTCCCAAGTACTGGGATTACAAGCGTGTGCCACCACACCCAGCCTTAAATCTTAATATTAACCTTTAAGCAGATTTTATCTTTGTTGGATTTCATTGTGAACAACTGCTGTACTGGTACAAAATCCTGTATCTGTACATTGAAGACCAATGTGCGGTAATGATTCTATGCTTCTACAATCGTGTCTTGGACTTGGGTCTGGGACTTAGAGATCCTTGGACAGTTGTCTCTTTGTATTTTTTTAAGCCTAAGATTTGTATTGTAAGTACTTCACATGTATAAATTTATGGTACTTGCCCACAGTTTTCATTCTTTCACCCCAAGGATGTTGAGAAATTGGACTATGTGCACTTACTGAGATAACACTAATAATGTTTTAAACTTGTCATTAGGAGTTCTGTAATGTATTGGAGACATACATTTAATTGGCAGTACGGTTTAATTCTAGAATTTTGCTTTGCATTTCGTTGTTTACATAGTTGGGATGCTGTCTATGAGAGAGAACTGCAAACTTTCCAAGAATATGGAGATACAGGAGAAATCTGGTGAGTTAGAAAAAAATCAGCTACCATCTGGGGATCTTGGGTTGAGTCTGGCTTAAGTGGGTAGATTTAAAGTATCTCTTTTTTGTTTTTTTGTGGTACTAGGGATTGAACCCAGGGGTGTTCTCCCTTGGAGATACACCCCCAGCCCTATTTTATTTTATTTTTTCTTTGTGGTACTGCAGATTGAACCCAGGGGTGTTTTACCTCCGAGCTACACCCTCAGCGCTATTTTATTTTTGTTTTGAAACAGGGTCTTGCTAAGTTGATGAGAGTCTCACTACTTGCTGAGGTTGTCCTCAAACCTGCGATCCTCCTGTCTCAGCTTCCCAAGTACTGGGATTACAGGCGTGTGCCACCACATCTGGTTTTATTTTTTATTTTGAAACAGGGTCTCACTAAGTTTGTGAGGGCCTCACTAAGTTTCTGAAGCCAGCTGTGAACTTGTGATCCTCCTGTCTCAGCCTCCCAAGTACTGGGATTATAGGCATGCACAATCATGCCTGGCTATCTCTTCTTTTTTAATAACCCAGTTTTAAATTGATCAGAGTATTAGAAAATTGTTTTCATTCTATAGTTGTCAGTTTTCAGTAAGCAATACAGTTTTGCACCATCTACATGTCTAAGACAGCAGTAGTTGGATATTTTCAAGTGTTAATGCTGATGTAGAGAAATACTAATAAATAATATACTAACCTTGTCTATTCTGTTCTATTTTTGGAGGTGTTTTTTCCTAAATAACAATAGGGACAAAGCTTAACTAGTCAAATACTATTTCTCACTTTCAAAAGAAGACTTGAGTATATGGTATAAATAACTTTAATGAAATCTAATTGTAACGGCTCTGTATTTATCTGTTTTTTGTAACGATTTCTGTTCTCACAGGTTTGGGGAAGAGAGTATGAATCGACTCATAAAGTGGATGCAGAAACACAAGATTCCACTGGATTCGTCAGTGCTTGACATTGGAACCGGAAATGGTGTTTTCCTGGTTGAACTTGTTGGTACTTTTAGTATTTATGTGTTTTAGCCAAGTTTTAAATGAAATTTTTAAAAAGTCTTTCAATTGAGGATTTTAACTGTCTAAATATATACATACAGAAGTATAAAGTAAGCCAGGCGTGGTGGCGCACGCTTGTAATCCCAGTACTTTGGGAGGCGGAGACCGGAGGATCCGGGTTCGCGGCCAGCCTCAGCGCGCTCTCTCTCTCTCTCTCTCTCTCTTTCTCTCCCTCCCTCCCTCTCTCTCTCTCTCTCTCTCTACCTAGTGAGGCCCTCTGCAACTTCGTGAGACCC
>PVJS01043582.1:0-17012 GCA_004027185.1 Glis glis | reverse complement strand
AGAAGACAATCTCTGCCTTTATAAAAACCTCATAAAATTTACAGGGAATATAAGCTATATGCGAAAGCACAGAACACAAAGCAGACACAGTCAGTTCAAAGACTAGTACAAGCAAAGACAAAATGTGTTTCTTCTGCTGAATGTTTGCGGAAGACAAGGTAGAAAACATGGTATCAAAACAGCCAGACATTAAGACAAGTCACATGAGCCAAACTAAACTGCAGTACCTAGGACAAGAAAGACATCTTTAAAAATAAAAATTTGAATTACCTGTTTCTGCCTTGCTGACATTCTAAGTCTGACTGCTTCCTCTTGAGGGTGAAGTAGAACTGAGCTCTGAGCTAGAGTTCTGACCGGTGGAGTCTCATTTACTTCTATGAGAATCCCCAAACAAAAATTAGTTTCAACAATTTAGAATTCTGACCCCACTATAATTAGCCCTTCAACTCGTTTTTACATATAATTCTACTAAGATGTGAAGAACTGAGCAAGTTTAATCTAAGGTATGATAAGGAGAAATACCTTGTTCCTTTCCAGAGTCTGTTTGGCATGAAAGTGATTTATCTTCACTAGTAAGTAGTCCAGACTCAATCATCAGTGTATCAGTTTCAACTGGAATAGATAATATCATTGCTATTATGACCATATTATTATTGTCAAGCTTATAAGGGTCAAACTAACAAAAATCTGCATCCAGATTAACATTCAATCTTGGTTCACCAGAATATCTTAGTTAAGATCTAGTTACCTTGTTGATAAGCAGATATATTATGCACCAAACCCAAGCCTAATATAACAAGACCAACAGAAGACTGAAATTGTGAAAAGGAAAAAGGGAAGCACTGAGTAAAAAGGTACAACAGGGTTTATGAACACAATGGAAAAGCATAAAAAGGAGCAGAATAAACAAGATCATCAAAGTTAAAAAAGAGAAGCTAAAGAGCCAGGCGTGGTGGCGCACGCTTGTAATCCCAGTACTTGGGAGACTGAGACAGGAGGATCTCGGGTTCACGGCCAGCTTCGGCTACTTAGTGAGGCCCCTGTTTCAAAATGAAGAATAAAAAATAGGCTGGGGGCGTAGTTCAGAGGTAGAATGCCCCTGGGTTCCATCCCCAGTACCACACACACACACACACACAAAATAGAGAAGCTAAAGCTAAAGAAATGCCAATGTGTCTTTTTTTTTCTAGGTATTGGGGATTGAACCCAGAGGTATTCTACCTCCAAGCTACACCCCCAGCCTGATTTTATTTATTTGGAAACAGGGTCTCACTAGGCTGCTGAGAGCCTCGCTAAGTTGCCAAGGTTGGCTTTGAACCTACGATCCTCCTGTCTTAGCCTTCCAAGTACTGGGATTACAAGCGTGTGCCACCACGCCCAGCCAATGCGTCTTTGACGTATTTAGATACTAGAATTTTAATATTTGTTTTTAGTGGTACTGGGGATTGAACCCAGGGGCATTCTACCTCTGAGCTACACACCCAGCCCTATTTTTTATTCTTTATTTTGAAACAGGGTCTCACTAAGTTGCGGAGGGCCTCACTAAGTAGCTGAGGCTGGCCACGAACCCGGATCCTCAGGTCTCAGCCTCCCAAGTACTGGGATTACAAGCGTGCACCACCACGCCCGGCTAAGTAGAGAGTTTTGATACAAAGAAAAAAGATTTAAGGAAAGAGTTCTGGGGGAAAGAGGAAAGAATAAGGAAAGAGTTCTGGGGGAAAGGAAAGAGGGCTGGGGGTGTAGTTTGGAGGTAGAATGCACCTGGGTTCAATCCCCAGTACCTCAAAAAAAAAAAAATTAAGTTTCCTTAAATCTTAAAAAAAGATTTAAGGAAAGAGTAATGGCTAGTAGTTGTGGAAATGTGGATAAACAGTAAAGGAAACCACAAAAGGGAACCAGTGAGGTAGGAAAACCAAGAGAAGGCAATGTTAGGAAGACAAACGAAGAACGTATTTCAAGGCTTCCTGTTGTACTCAGCATAAAATCTAACACCGAAATACAAACTATAAGTCACTTCTCTCAAAATCCTGCTAGCAAAACATTTTCATACAAATCCAATCACATCTTTTAAAGAATCCAAAAGAGCCGGGCGTGATGGCGCACGCTTGTAATCCCAGTACTTTGGGAGGCGGAGACCGGAGGATCCGGGTTCTCGGCCAGCCTCAGCTCGCTCTCTCTCTCTCTCTCTCTCTCTCTACTTAGTGAGGCCCTCCGCAACTTCGTGAGACCCAGTTTCAAAATAAAGTATAAAAAATAGGGCCGGGGGTGTAGCGCAGAGGTAGAACGCCCCTGGGTTCAATCCCTGGTTCGCAAAAAAAAAAAAGAATCCAAAAGATAAAATTCTAAGAAATGAAAAGAAACAAATCAAAGAGGAGTTACAGCTTCACAATTCTCATTTGCTCACATATAATTAAAGGAGATACTGTTGACACGATTTTTGTAACTTCTGGAAATATATTTAATAGCCTTTTTGTGTGCGTGGTACTATGGATTGAACCCAGGGTGGGGGTGTGGTGTTCTACCTCTGAGCTATACCCCCGGCCCTATTTTATTTATTATTTTTGAAACAGGGTCTCACTAAGTTGCAGAGGGCCTCACTAAATTACTAAGGCTGGCCGCAAACCTGCGATCCTCCTGTCTAAGCCTCCCAAGTACTGGGATTACAGGCATGTGTCACCATACCCAGCTTTAAAAAATTCTTTAAAATCAATAAATAGAGCTGGGCGGGGTGGCGCACGCTTGTAATTCCAGTACTTGCGAGGCTGAGACAGGAGGATCACCGGTTCATGGCCAGCCTCAGCTACTTAGTGAAGCCCTCCGCAACTTAGTGAGACCTTGTTTCAAAATAAAGAATAAAATGGGGCTGGGGGTATAGCACATAGGTAGAATGCCCCTGGGTTCCACTCCCAGTACAAAAAAAAAAAAAAAAATCAATAAATAGAGAAACCAAATCTCTAGTGGAAATGTAGAAGAAACCCACAATACACTCAAAATCCATTAACATGTTCCTATCTTTTGATTCAGAAGTTCTTCCTAAGGAAATAAAGGTGTGGGTGAAGAGCTCACTAGAAATATCAAAAAATATAAAAGACAGACTAAATGTTTCAATAATAGGGAACTGGTTAATTTTGGTTCATGAATTATACTGGAATAGTATATATATATATATATATATATATATGTATATATATATATGAATAGTACATTGAAAGTGGTCTAGTAGATTCACTAAGGTTTTCAACACTTGTTTGTTGCCTTTAAGTAGAAGGATTATAATATAAACCGGGCGTGGTGGTGCACCCTTGTAATCCCAGTACTTGGGAGGCTGAGACCTGAGGATCCGGGTTCGTGGCCAGCCTCAACTACTTAGTGAGACCCTCTTTCAAAATAAAGAATAAAAAATAGGGCTGGGGGGGGGTAGTTCGGAGGTAGAATGCCCCTGGGTTCAATCCCCAGTACCTCAAAAAAAAAAAAAAAGTAGTAAGATTATGTTTTCTAACTTCTGACCTCTTGTCTTTGATTTTTCTGGTGTGAGCATATTTTTGAACAAATCAAAAAGGGTTTATGTGCTATAAAATGAGTCTGTTGGAGAGAACCACCTTGTTCCTGTTCAGAAGATAATGGTCTTTCTTCACTGGCAATTGTTCCTGATTCAACTGTTGGTGATTTACTCTCAATTTCACTAACAGTCATAATCATTTCACTTTCATCCTCAGAAATGGATTTAATTGTCCAGAGAGATTTTTGGCTTCGAATCCTATTTAACAATTTTTTAAAAAGAATTTTTGAAGGGAGCTGTTGGGTCTTCACTGCCAAGGGAACTAAAAGGAAAAACAAAAGAACTTAGTACTATCATATGCCAGGGAAGTTATTCTATCTTTATATTCAGTTACTGCTATAATCACTAGAAAATAAAAGCACAACTTTATTTTTCCAATATTTACATTTAGCAGTATGTACAACAAAGCTGTTTGAGCCCAATCATAATTTTATAACCACGAATAATTTTTTCAACTTAAAGAGTAGAGGTGCCAAAATTCAACTAATTTCCAACAATATGCATGTAACACAAATTTCAAGCCAAAAACGTAGCAGGATGTTTATTCTGTTGCTAAATGATGACAGACTGCATATCTCCTAATTAATTTGTGGATAAGATTACTATTCAAAATATGTGCTGTAAGGCTCTGTACTCTATTCTAGCGCATGGTCCCAAACAGAGCTCTGTAATTCTTAGCTGGCTGCAAAGGAAAACATTGTAACCTTACAAGCAAATCAATGGCTCCCAAATTATTCCTGGTATTATCTCAGGGACATAACTCCCACTTATCTTCATAAAGAGATCCCCTCAATTATGGAAAAACAAGGTATTTCTTCAAATATTCTTCCAAATAGACTGATACAATGCTATAGCTCAGTACCGAACTGAAAATTTTCTATGAGGATGAAACCGTGATGCAAATACATAGTTCTTTGGTTTCCACAAGGAATAAAATTTAAGAATATCCAAGAGGTTGAAGATTGTAAACTATACTTCTGTCTGACCTACATTTAAAAAATTTTTTCCAGCCGGGCGTGGTGGCGCACGTTTGTAATCCCAGTACTTGGGAGACTAAGACAAGAGGATTGCAGGTTCGTGGCCAGCCTCAGCTAGTGAGGCCGTCTGCAACTCAGTGAGACCCTATTTCAAATAAAGAAAAAAATAGGGCTGGGGGTGTAGCTCAGAGGTAGAATGCCCCTGGGTTCAATCCCCAGTACTGCAAAAAAAATTTTTTTTCCAAATTATAACTTACAAATAACAAAGTGCACAAAACCTAAGTGTACAGTTAAATGAATTTTACAGATGTCTATGCAATACCATCCAGATCATTATGTGGAACATTTCCAGTACCTAGGTCTTTCATGCCCCTTCCCAGTCAATGCTCCCTGAAGGTAACCACTATTCTAACCTCAAAGCCACAGATTAGTTTGGCTTGTTTTGTTTAACTTCATATAAACATAGAATCATATACTTAGGCAATCTTCTTTGTCTGGCTTCTTTTAATCATTCGTCTGTGACCGACTCATTTAAAAAAATAGATTAGTTGCCAAAATTAAAAAATAAGGATGTAATAAACAATGGGATTCCTAGTTTGTTTTTAAGAGACAAGGTCTCAAGCAGGGAGTGGTGGCACACACCTGTAATCCCAGTACTTGGGAGGCTAAGACACCAGGATTGCAGGTTCGAGGACAGCCTCAGCAACTTAGCAAGACTCAGCAACCTAGCAAAACCCCGTTTCCAAACAAAAAATATAAAGGAGTGGGGGTGTAGCTCAGAAGTAGAATGCCCCTGGGTTCAATCCCCAGTACCACAATAAATAAATAGACAGACAGGGTCTCACTATGTTGCCCAGGATGGCTAATGATTAGCATTATTTTTTTTTCTGTGAAATATGTAATATTTAGCCTAGAAGGGGCTCTCACCATCAGTTTCACTAGAACTTATCATTTCAGCTTCTTTCACTTGATGGCTCGCAGTTTCACTCGTATTTTCTTGTTCCATTGAAAGGTCCAATTCTTCATCTTGGATCTGATCAGTCACAGCAGGCAAAGGCTCTGGTTCAAGGTGCAAAATCAGGTTTCCTTTCACCTCTTTTAATAAAGAAATATAGAGACATGTTTTCATTCCAACATTATTAAAAAGAATTTGGTCATAAATGAAGTCCTCTTTCAAACAGAACTTATTTCAAAATATAAACTGCTAGCCGGGCGTGGTGGCGCATGCCTATAATCTCAGTACTTGGAAGGCTAAGAAAGGAGGATCACAGGTTCTAGACCAGCCTCAGCAACTTAGCAAGACACTCAGCAACCTGGAGGAACCCTGTTTCAAAACAAAAAATAACGAGGGCTGAGCCAGGCATGGTGGTGCACGCTTGTAATCCCAGTACTTGGGAGGCTGAGACAGGAGGATTGCAGGTTCAAGGACAGCCTCAGCAACTCAGTGAGGCCCTCTGCAACTTAGTGAGATCCTGTTTCAAAATAAAAAATAAAAAGGGTCGGGGGAGCTGGGCATGGTGGTGCATGTTTATAATCCAAGTACTTGGGAGACTGAGACAGAAGAGTTGCAGGTTTGAGGATATCCTCAGCAAGTAGAGAGATTCTGATCAACCTAGCAAGACCCTGTTTCAAAAATAAAAATAAGCCGGGCGTGGTGGCGCATGCTTGTAATCCCAGTATTTGGGAGGCTGAGACCGGAGGATCCGGGTTCGCAGCCAGCCTCAGCTACTTAGTGAGGCCTCCGCAACTTCGTGAGACCCGGTTTCAAAATAAAGTATAAAAAATAGGGCCGAGGGTATAGCTCGGAGGTAGAATGCCACTGGGTTCAATCCCCAGTACCGCAAAATATAAATAAATAAATAAATGAATGAATAAATAAATAAAATAAAATAAGGCTGGAGGTATAGCTCAAGGCAGAATGCCCCCAGCCCCCCCCCCAATAATAAAAAATAGGGCTGGGGGTGTGGCTCAGAGGTAGAATGCCCCTGGGTTCAATCCCCAGTAACACACACACACACAATGTCTTTGGGGTCAATTCCCAGTACCACACACAAAAAAACAAAAACGACAAACTGCTTTATCATTACAAATATATTTTCCTTTAAAACACTTAATAAAAGCACTGCTGAAAGTCTACTGAAAACATCTTACTCCTGTCTGCATTGTACATATCTTCAAAGGCAAATTCCAGCTCTTTCTGCCAGTCTTCTTTCATTTCGCTGCGTTTGTATGGAAGTTCAACTAGCTGTGGTGGCATTTGTGCTACAGTCTGTCTCCTACGTGCCAGGTCCTCTTGTTGCAGCTGCTTGAGTTCTTTCATTAGTTTCTCTTCATTCTTCAAGAATAAAGAGATTAATGGCAGCTGAGTCAAACTTTGGAGAGTAACATCAACAGTGAGGGAAGTGAGGAATCCATGAGGAACAAGACCCATGGTTCCTTTCCCCCCTCCATTTGTCCTGGTTCAAAACAAATTATGTTAATTTGTCCTTCAACAAATAGCTGCGGAATGCCAGATACTATGATAAACGCTAGGGAAAAATATCTCAATCCTGGCTTAGTAGTGAGACTAAAAAACAAGTAGCACTATGCTAGTATAGTGAGAGAGTGGTAAGGATTAGGCCACAAAGTTTCAAATGCATCTGCTAGTTACAGTTCTCCTTTCTGAGGGAAGTCATGAAGTTACTTTTTATTTGCATTGTCCTGGCTCCTGCAAGGCACTGTGGTCCAGTTCTCCATCTACCTGTCCTGAGTAAGCACTGAGATCCAGAGTGACTCTGGCTGTTACTCCATTCTTTTATTCCCCATGATTAAAGGGAACTGTATGTATTTCTTTAAGCTCAGAGTGTGGCTAATATGGAAGTTTAAAGCAGTGTTTTAGTGAGATTATCTAACTTAATTTGGGAGGTAAAGGGCAAAAGAGGAAGATAAGGGAGACAGAACCCTCAGTCTTTAGGATGCAAATTTAGTCAGATAAAATGCGTAAAGGAGGAGTACAAGTAAGACAAAACAACTGCAGCAAGGTGTGGAGATGAAGGCATGGAGTATTCAGAGAACAGTACACAGTTCATTACAGCTAAGGCATGGAGGGCAAGGGTGATTAAAGAAAAAAAGATGAAAGAGACAGACTCCAGCAGGCTCTGCAGCTGGTTCAGACAGGGAAAAAGAAATCTGTTAGCAACAAGCTTACATGGTTTTTGATAACCATTCTTATGTAAGAAACAGTAAGTCTACAATAAGGTAGAAAGAACATGATGCATAACTGTTTGTCAAGAGATAAAATATACATACTATTCTTTGTAAAGTTTTAAATATTTTGTCATTTGGGGATCATTTTTTTTATTTTTGCTAAACCCTGAAAAAGAATGAAATTATGAACAAATACACTTTATTCAAGATTCAAAGCATCTCACTAAATTAACTTTGAAGTTATTTGAATAAGTGTACTATTCTGGCTCCCTGAAATCTTGGCATATTATTCTACTTGTTTCATTTATAATAACAATGAACATTACCACTAGAATTTACTGGGAGTTTATGAAATTGCATGCACATGTCTAAGGGCTTTACTAAACTCATTTAATCCTCATAAAACAGTTGATGAATCAGGGCTCAGACAGGTTAACTAACTTGACTAAGATCAAACACCCAAGTAGTAAGGAAGAGAGGTAAATCCAGGCAGTGACTGTGGTGCCCACTTTCTTAACCACTAAACACTATTGCTTTTACAGAAGAATGTGTTTCATTTATGATTGCTTTTCATGATTTGTTTTCTATAGGTTTAAGCCTTCGATGAGGAGAATTACTAGTAACAATTCAGGCAGTTATTTTAGTTCTAATTCACTTCTAGTTTACAAAAGCCAAAAATTTAAGGGAGAAGGTCATAGTTCAGTTCAAACTATACAAGTAAACTTTCATATGAAAAGCATTTAATTTCCATAAAAGTACTTAAAAACCCATTCCTAAAGTAGGTGTTGAAAATATCCAAATGTCAAATTCAGAAAACAAAATGAGACTTCTAACAAGACTAATAATTTTTATGCTGTGTTTCAAGAATAGGTACTAACTGATCAATAACAGTGAGGCTAAAATGACACTATTTTGCAAGTCTACAACCATCAGTCTTGAAGCTTCTTAATAGCAAGGATCATGACTTCACCTTTGAATCAATACTCTGGAAAGCCAGTAAATGCTTTGCTCAATAAATATTTAATGAATTGAATTTCCAATCGAGCAAAAATGCAATCCAGATAATTAAATTGGAAAAGCGATTAATTTCTTCTTAGGCTATTTTTGTTTTTTTTTTGTTTGTTTGTTTGTATTTTTTTTTTTTTTTTGCGGTACTGGGGATTGAACTCGGGGGCGTTCTACCTCCGTGCTACACCCCCGGCCCTATTTTTTATACTTTATTTTGAAACCGGGTCTCACGAAGTTGCGGAGGGCCTCACTAAGTAAAGAGAGAGAGAGCGAGCGAGCGAGCTGAGGCTGGCCGCAAACTGGGATCCTCTGGTCTCCGCCTCCCAAAGTACTGGGATTACAAGCATGCACCACCACGCCCAGCTTTTAGGCTATTTTTGGATTGATTAAACTTTTAAAAAATTATTTAGTAAGCTGGGCATGGTGGTGCACACCTGTCATCCCAGTACTTGTGAGGCTGAGATTGCTGGTTTGAGGCCAGAGCATGGTAGTGAGCCCGTTTCAAAATAAAAAATAAAAAGGGCTGGGGGTGTAGCTCCGAGGTAGAATCCCCCTAGTTTCAATCCCCAGCACTCCCCCCACATTCATTAAGTTCTTAGTACAGAAATAAGCTGAGAATAGTTTAATCCAATCTGAAGTTTAAATAGGAGGGCAAAGGAAATTGGAAAACTTGAAGTCACATGAATCAGAGACTATATTTAACACCCTTCACATCCCCTTACTTTGAGCTTTGCAATGCTACTACAAAGCCCATCAGTAGTAGTCACAGGTAATACTGAATTCTTACTTGGGCCAAATGGATCTTTTTCATTGCTTGGAAACCCCGTACATGGGCCTTTTGAAACTGTTCCACTCTTTCTTGTGCTGCCTGTTTGTGTAGTTCTTCTAATCGTTTAGCTTCTTCTTCAGCAGCCACGTGAGCATCTGGCTAGCAGTCAATAACATTTTAGACATAGTTTTTTAAAATGTGAAACAAAGAAATAACTAAAAAACAAAACAACTTGATAATCACATTTTCTACTTATATAAAACAATAAGAAGTTATATTTCCAAATGCCCACAATTATCCACAGCATGTATTTATAAAAAGGATCAAACTTCTAATATAAAGTTTTATAAGTTGGTCATTTCAAACCAGATTAGACTTTACTCATCCAAACACAGTCTTCCATTGTTTCTAAGTAAAGAAATACATTAAAATGACAATGTTGCAAGGTAAACATCCACAAAGATAGTCAAGAAACCACAAACATCTAAGGCCATGTAAGTAGTTTAGGGAAACACTGAGATTTACCTTTGGTTTCTAGCAAACATCTGCTGATTGGCTTCAGCCCAACAGGCCAAAATACCTCCTTTAAAACAAATTCTGGCTTTCGAGAGCGCAGGCATAACTGATGGTTATGCTACCATATAATCAACCATCATCTCATTAATACAAGAACAGTAATATAACCTGATTATACTCTTATTATCTGAACATTAGGTAATTATTTTAAATGTATTCAGTGTGAAAGTCTTTATGTACTTTATAAGTTGAAATTCTATCAGTAAATTAAAATAATAAATGATAAAAGCTATTAAGTTTATATACAAGATAAAAACTCTCAAATTGTGAGATAAATAAGAGACTAATGGGGGTGTAGCTTGGAGGTAGAATGCCCTGGGTTCAAGCCCCAGTACTTACTAAATAGATAAATAAAATAAATGCAGCCAGGTATGGCGGCATACACTTGTTATCCCAGTACTTGGGAGGCTATGACAGGAGCCTCAGCAATTTAGTGAGACCCTCAGCAACTTAGCAAGACCGTGGTATCTTTTTTTTTTTTGCGGTACCAGGGATTGAACGCAGGGGCATTCTACCTCCGCACTATGCCCCCGGCCCTATTTTTTATACTTTATTTTGAAACCGGGTCTCATGAAGTTGCGGAGGGCCTCACTAAGTAGAGAGAGAGAGACAGGGAGAGAGAGAGAGAGAGAGAGAGAGAGAGAGCGAGCTGAGGCTGGCCGCGAACCCGGATCCTCCGGTCTCCGCCTCCCAAAGTACTGGGATTACAAGCGTGCACCACCACACCCGGCCCGTGGTATCTTCTTAGTTTATGCTTATGTGTATAGTTTCAATTTTCAAGAAGAACACATTTTATGATAAAGAAATTTCTATGTTGCCGGGCATGGCAACATAGAAACATAAAAACTTTTTAAGTTTTTATGTACTTTATAAGTTTTTATTTCTTTATCATAAAATGATGAGGGGATTGAACCCAGAGGCATTCTACCTCCAAGCTATACCCCCAGCCCAATTTTATTTCTT
Organism: Glis glis; assembly: GCA_004027185.1. Lineage (NCBI taxonomy): Eukaryota > Metazoa > Chordata > Mammalia > Rodentia > Gliridae > Glis > Glis glis. The sequence goes on along the minus strand of PVJS01043582.1, from coordinate 5,974 downwards.
ATTTGGAAACAGGGTCTCACTAGGTTGCTGAGAGCCTCGCTGTTACCAAAGCTGGCTTTGAACCTGCAATCCTCCTGTCTCAGCCTTCCACGTACTGGGATTACAAGCGTGTGCCACCATATCTGGTGATAAACAAGTTTCAAAACCTAACATTTTAAAAGATAGCCATTTAAATAGCCATCTACTTTCTTTCACATAAGAGCATCATATACCTGACATGAAAATTCAAAGCACATTAAGAGATTTTTGATCACTATTATCCTACAATGGTTAGCAGGATTGTTAAAATTTTTGAAATCTGGCAGCACCAAGATATAATTCAATTCAGCAAACACAGAAATAATACAGTGAGCATACGAACAAACAATAATTCAATCACCTGCGTTGTCACCATCTCTCTATTCACAAAAGTGGAAATATGATGGTAAGTAGAACTACTGGTTTTCACTGAAGAAGTTCTTTTTACTTCAATGTTCTAGAAAATAGAACATAAAAAAACATATGGTTTGGGTTAAAAGCATTAATTTTCACTTAGAGATGGATCCAATGTAAAAACAAAACCAACAACGACAAACCCTGCATTTTAATCAGTGCTATGGTTTGAATATGTTTTACCCTTTCCAAAACTTATGTTAAAAATTTATCCTGATTATGAGATATTAAGAGGTGGGATATCACTGGGAGGTGACCTGGGCTCTCCTCTCATGAATGGATTAATCCTTTCAAGCTATCAATGAATTATTTCCAGAATGAATCCACTATAAAAGCTAGTTTGAAAGCCGGGCATGGTCTGGAGGGTGTAGCTCGGAGGTAGAATGCCTCTGGGTTCAATTCCTAGTACCACCAAAAAAAAAAAAAAGCTAGTTTGGCTAGGTCTCTCACACACTACCCATTTCTGTCCATATGTCTTTCATTGATTTTGGACTCTGCCAGCAAGAAGGCCTTCACCAGATGTGGCCCCTCATCTGGTAACCAGAACCATGATGCAAAACAAACCTCTCTTCTTTGTAATTTATTTATAATATACAGTCTGTGGTATTATATTATCAGTAACTAGGACAACCAGTTAACCTCATTTGACATAGGCTAAAAATCTGCTCACAATGAAGTAAATCTTTTTCCTAAAGTTACATTTTTTTTCTTTTGGCGCGGTACTGGGGATTGAACTCAGGGGCATTCTACCTCTGAGCTACAACCCCAGCCTGATTTTTTATTCTTTATTTTGAAACAGGGTCTCACTCAGTTGGGGAGGGCCTCACTAAGCTGCTGAGGCTGGCTGCAAACCTGAGATCCTCCTGTCTCAGCCTCCCAAGTACTGGGATTACAAGCGTGTGCCACCACACCCAGCTCAAATTATTTTTAATTTTAATAAAAATACCTGATCTACTATTTCAAAACATCTTCCAGGTGTCTCTAATATAACCAACGATTCACTTTGATAAGTTTGTGTATGTACATCATGTGCATTAGGGTGTTTCCTTCTATCACTATGCTGAGCACAAGGAGGAGGGAAGGGGGAGGGAATGGGGTAGGAATTGGAAGAGGCCTAAATGAGTGCTGTGTGCATGTATGCCTCTACCACCCTGAATCTCATCAAGATGTATGATTACAATGCACCAATAAAAAATATAATATATATATAAAATCAATGTCTTTTATTTCACTTTAGAAGCTCACTTCAACTTCTAAATTAGAGAGACATTTTATTTTTAAATCTCCTGAGTAAAAGTACTTACAGGGCATGTCAAATCAAATTAAAAGCACCTCACTATATTTAGAGAACACACACACACACAGTTTTATCCTATGCCATATCTAATCACCAAAATTCTACTGCAGTTCACATGAGTCTTACTTCTTGATGATGCGTTTTAAGTTTTAGTCCTGAAACACTAGCCAATATTTAAAATATACTTATCATATATTCCAGAACAAAAAACCTCTCAAAAAGATGGAATAAACTACTTCCCCACCTATATTTTATCATAAAAGTAGATTTAGCCTTTCATAATTTATTATGTATTGATATCTAGTTGAATTAGCTAAACCAGGAATTTTTTAAGTGCCTACTAATAAATATCCTAGGCATTGTAAATGATATTGAAAGTAGAATAAAATAATGGCCCCTGCCTTAGAAGTTTAAAATTTTGATATTTTGATTATAACATATGAAAAGAATGTTCACACTCCTGTTGAGTCTCTTCTGCACGATATGAATATATATATTAGCTGTGAAACCATAGCTAAGTCCTCTGACTTCTCTGTCCCTCAGCTTTCTCAAGAAAAGTAGGTAAACAGCTATCCCTATATCATATGGTCATTGTGACAATTAATGTAGGAATCAAATAATGTATGAGAAAGCACTTCTAAAACTGTAAAGTGGTGACAATGACATAAAAAATTCAACACAAGTTCAGAAGGGAGAAAAGTACAAATAAGAAAAGACTGAGAATTAATCAAAAACTTTCTTTAACCTAAACAAGTACAGAATGATGAGAAGGCCTCAAATAAAAAGAGGAGGAAATAATGTAAAAGCAAGGCAAGAAGGTAAGATTAAGGAAAAGCAAGTAAAGCAGAACTATCTGAATAGCTTTTTAAAAACTTTGGATGTCATTAGCCGGGTGTGGTGGAGCACACTTGTAATCCCAGTACTTTGGGAGGCGGAGACCGGAGGATCCGGGTTCACAGCCAGCCTCTCTCTCTCTCTCTCTCTCTCTCTTTACAAAAGAGTCTTAGTAGCTTTTCAATCAATGCCTTAAGAAAATAAACCATAAGCTTCGTGACAAGGAAGAACTCTGAAGAAAACAAATCTAATCATGTTATTAGATATAAAAATAAATTTACAAACCACTTCCAAAGACCAGTACTTCCAGAATAAAACCAATTCTATATAGACTGAATATGGGATTCCTCCCATATTCATATTTTGTGATCATAAAAGCAGATTAAGTCTATCATAATTATGTACTGATATCTAATTAAATTAACTAAACCAATAAGAAATTTCTTAAGTGCCTACTAATAAACATGCTAGATATTGTAAATGAAATTGAAAAGCAAACTAAAATAATGGGATTTAAATCACTACCAATCTTTATCAGTTAAAATGATTTCCAGTAGCTGGGTGTGGTAGCACACACCTGTAATTCTAGTACTTGCAAGGCTGAGACAGGAGGATCGCAGGCTAGCCTCAGAAATTTAGTGAGGTCCTCTGCAGCTTAGACCCTATTTCAAAATAAAAAAATAAAAATAAAATAGGGCTGGAGGGTGTAGCGTGGAGATAGAATGCCTTTGGGTTCAATTCCCAGTACAGAAAGAAAGAAAGAAAGAAAGAAAGAAAGAAAGAAGAGAGAGAGAGAGAGAGAGAGAGAAAGAGAAAAAAAGAGAGAAAGAAAGAAAGAAAGAAAGAAAGAAAGAAAGAAAGAAAGAAAGAAAGAAAAGAAAAGAAAAGAAAAGAAAAGAAAAGAAAGAAAGAGGAAAAGGATTTTCGGTGAAGTGCACTTAAGTGTTGAGTCAAATCAGTCCAAAGGCTATCAGAGTAAGGATGATTTGTTAGTGATTTAAATCATTCAGTCTACTTCTTAATATGTTGTCTCTAGCGTCCAGCATTAGTTCTGCTCAGCAGTAAACTATTTCTAGGCTTATCAACTCAGGAACAGGCCCAAACCAGCACTCTGCCATTGCTGAGACTGGCTCAAACAGCAAAAGAGAAAAAAGGCATTCAACTAAAAGAAGTCCCATGACTATGAATAAAACAAAGCTGATTTCCTCCTGCATATGGTAAACTATCTCTGAAGACAGTGCAAAAAAAGAAAAGTAATACGCTCTTAAAATGCTTAATATACTACATAAGATGATAGAGATGCAAGAAGTTTTTATAGCATCTCAGGGATTTCAATACAAACTTTATTCTTTGGCACTACTGTGAAAAGATGATGGCTGTTTGCATTTCTAGACTTTAGTGAATAGTTTAGTGGTTAAAAGTGAAGACTGAAGAAGGTGTATTCATGAAAAGTGTCACAGTAGAAAGATCACGAGCTTTACAGACTTAGACCTTGATATAAACTCTGGTTCTCTCACCTTTACATGACTTTGGTCAGGTTATCCAGCCCTTGACCTTCAATTTTCCTCATTTGAGAAATAAGAATAATTTCTACCTTGTCAGGCTACTGCGGTGATTAAATGAGATATGAATAAAAATCCATAACCACTAAAACCTTAAAAATATGTGAAAAGTACCCATTCTCTTCACTATGGAAACAGTTCTCTCATTAAGATTTTAGCTTACAAAAAGTAATGTTATCTTTTTGGGTTATTTAAGGAAAGACCTTGGTTTGAGAAGACTAAATAGTCTAGATTCATTTCCCCAGGCTTCTCAGCATTCATATTTTTATTTGCTTAGAGAAAAAGTGATACAGATGTACATATATTTTGGGTATATGACACAAGCTCCTTAAGGGTATATACTTCCTGGTTAACAAATACTCCACAACCTAGCTCTTCCTAGACCAAAATCTTTTCCCTTCCTTCTACATCATATAGTCACGACCAACTGAAAACATGCTTGGAGACACTACTGCTTCCCAAGTACCATTTATATAGGCTTGGGTAATAGACCTCTTTCTGAAATAGTGTTTTCTACTCAAATAAGAATATAATCACCCTGATCTTAGTTTATAAGTGCTATTTCTCCACTAACATGAATCAGGGCTCTCTGGAGATTCCAGATGTGGGACTAGGTGAGTTCATAGTTAGCCTGGGTCATTTGCGGGGCTACAGAATAAACAAGTGCTCAAGGAGTAATTTTATACTACTGATAAAATTTCAGACACTACAAACATCAGAAAGAAGGAATGACAGCCGGGCGTGGTGGCTCACGCTTGCAATCCCAGTACTTGAGAGGCTGAGACAGGAGGATCCAAGTTCGCGGCCAGCCTCAGCTACTTAGTGAGGCCCTCCGCAACTTAGTGAGACCCTGTTCCAAAATAAATAAAAAAATAGGGCTGGGGGCGTAGCTTGGAGGTAGAATGCCCCTGGATTCAATCCCCAGTACCACAAAAAAAAAAAAAAGAAAAAGAAAGAACGACTATATAATATTGAATAAATAAAAATCCACAAGTCTCCAGTGATATTCACAAAAGAGAACGGAAAAACAAAAAACATTTCCCACCACAGAAATGATTACAACAACCTTTACTCTGAAATTGGTAAAGGGAAAAGACAGAGAATATACCTTGTCCTCTTAAAAGAAGCTAAAGTTCATGCCATGATAAGAGAAAGTTTTCTTTTTAAAAAAAAAAAGAAGTAGGCTAATGAATAAATACAGAAGTATAAGCAATACCTGTCAGGTGCCATCGCATCACCTTACAAACTACATGGAAATTAGAAAGGGAAAAATTCGCCTTTTTGATAGCAATCTCTCATGGTCACCACCATAACTAAATGATCAAACTTAGAATCATTAACAGGGGAGCAACCAGGCATTTTGTACCTCCTGATATGACACAATAAACGATACAGCATCACCTATACAGTATTCTTGCCAAAATAAAATGAAGCTTTTAATCCTAACTCCAATTCAATGGAAACAGAGTGCATGATCCCATGTGGAAACCAACAAGGACAGAGTATGTAAAACTAGTTTCACCTCTTCAAAAAGTCTGAAATAAGCCAGACATGGAATCCCAGGACTTGGGAGGCTAAGACAGGAGGATTGCAGGTTTGTGGCCAGCCTCAGCAACTTAGTGAGGCCCTTCACAACTTAGTGAGACCCTGTTTCAAAATAAAAAGATAAGGCCGGGCGTGGTGGCGCACGCTTGTAATCCCAGTACTTTGGGAGGTGGAGACCGGAGGTCAGCCTCAGCTCGCGCATGCGCGCGCGCACACGCCAGCGTTCTCTCTCCTTCCCTCCCTCCCTGTCTCTCTCTCTCTACCTAGTGAGGCCCTCCACAACTTCGTGAGATCCAGTTTCAAA
>PVJS01043581.1:0-17015 GCA_004027185.1 Glis glis | reverse complement strand
TTTTTTTTTTTTTATTTTGAAACAGGGTTTTACTAAGTTGCTGAGACTGGCCTCAAACCTGCTATCTTCCTGTCTCAGCCTCCCAAGTACTGGGATTATAGGTGTGCTCCACCACACCCAGGCTTAAATACTGCCATTCTTGACTTCTGTAAGCTCATTTGGATTGGTGTAGCAAAGATATATCTCCTTTCCACCCCCAAATAAAAAAATCTGGGGATTCAAGTGGAACATGAAAACGCAGTATGTTCTACTCCATGTGAAAAGTAAGTCTGCTTCTCTCATGCCCAATGCCTCCTGGCAAGAATTGAGCTAAAACACAGTGAAGAGACCAAACGACAGTGGGATCCACATCATCTGCTTCTTAAGTAAAGGGAGGAATGGACAGGAGCAAATAACAACAAACGAAAGCAAAGAAAAGCAAGAAAAACCAAATAGAAAATGAATCTGCAAAAAAATGAGTTTTATAAAGAAAAACAATTACATTCTGATACATGCTACAACATGATGATGAACCTTGAAAACATGATGCTATGTGAAGTAAGCCGGACACAAAGGGACAAATATTGTGTGATTCCACTTACGTGATTATCTAGAATAGGCAAATTCATAGAGGCAGAAAGTAGATTAGAATTCCCAGGGTCTGGCTGGGAAGGGGAATAGGGAGTTTTCATTCCATGGCTCTATAGTTTCTGTGTGGGGTGATGAAAGAGTTTTGGAAATAGTGGTGGTGGTTGCACAACATCGTGAACATGATCAGCATCACTGGGAGCACATGTAACATCGTTAGGGCTGGGGGATAGCTCAGTGGCTGAGCAGGTGCGTAGCATGCTCGAGCTGGGGGTTTAATCTTCATACCACCACCCCAAATAGTTAAAATGGTAAATTTTAGGTTCCATAAATTTTAACACAATACAAAAAGAAAATTTAAAAAAGAAAACAATTAGAAGGAAGTCCTAATGGAGGTGACTATGTGCTCCTATCCTGCCCTGCTAGTTCAGCTTTTTGTGTTTGAGGGACTGCTGGAACTGACCATAAGCCTTGCAAAGATAAAAATGGACTGAGAGCAATCTTCCATACCTTGTTTCTGGAAGTTTCTGGTGCCCCTAATGGGGAACCAGTTCTTTGTCAGTGGCAGCTATTCCTGTAGTTCTTCCTGGGGGATTCTAGCATCTGTCAGGGTGCAGGGTTTACCACTGACCTCAGGTTGAACTGCTGAGTTGCTGTTGAACTTCCTGGGAGTGTTTGAGAGGGGAGAGTGGGACTTGGGTGTGGATGAATTACAATTACACTATTTGAAAACAAGAGGGGGGCAAACATACAACATTGTGCAGGGAGTTTTTAGTTCACTTGCAGTCAGATAATCATTAGATTAAAAATTTGACTTCATATAACATTTTTGTGAAGTAAGGTATTTATTGAGATATTTGTTTTATGTAAATAGAGCTTATCTCTTCAAGAGTCAAAGCTGTTCTTGTTTAAGCTGATTTTTGAATGAAAATCAAAGTTTTGTGTACTTTCTAATTTATCACATACATTTTTTTATTTTTTAAAGTATACTTTTAGCCAGGCGTGGTGGCGCACGCTTGTAATCCCAGTACTTTGGGAGGCGGAGACCGGAGGATCCTGGTTCGCGGCCAGCCTAAGCTCTCTCTCTCTCTCTCTCTCTCTCTCTCTCTCTCTACTTAGTGAGGCCCTCCGCAACTTCGTGAGACCTGGTTTCAAAATAAAGTATAAAAAATAGGGCCAGGGGTGTAGCGCGGAGGTAGAACGCCCCTGGGTTCAATCCCCGGTACTGCAAAAAAAAAAAGTATACTTTTATTGGTGCATTGTAGTCTTACATCATAATGTATAGATCAGAGTGATAGGGACATACGTGCACACAACACTTGGTGAGCCTCCCCCCACTCCCTCCCCTTCCCCACATATGATATTGAGATTGGCGTTGGTAATTTCACATATGTATATACTTCAGTGGAAATGTTTCCTTCATTAATTCTCCCTACAATTTTAGTGCATCCTGATCAGAATATCCATTTTTACTCTTTGTATCATTCATTTTTTTCCTTTATTTCTTTTTGCTATGCTGTCACTGCTGCCATTGAACTGCCTCTAATTCATCCCTTGATGTTTCTATGCTATGGATTAGGAAGCTAAATAACTATGCGTGTTAAGAATTAGATATCTGAAAAGAGCAAATAGCTGCAGAATAATTGTTTGGCTTTGCAACTGGGACTTTGTGCCAGATATTTGGGATGTCCAGAAACCAAACTCAAGCATCTGGCAGAGTGGGCTAAGGACCTGGAAAGTTGGCTTTTGTTATGCTACTGTGTTATCTGTTTTCTCTCATTGCCAATAGCCCCCGTATATAAGGCTGGTGTTCAACTGTGCACCAGTTAGAAAAGACAAGTCACCTGCTTAAATTATTTTTATGAGTTGGGGCAGAGTAAAAACAAATGGTTTAAGAGTTTAGAATTAAATCAAAATAGATTTAAGACTTTTACATTTTAACTCCCTTATTCTTTGTGACATGGTCACTGGCCATTAATCTTCTGGGCTTTCTCCCTAAAGGTCCCTTGTGATGAAGATTCATCCCCACATCCTACTTGCCACTGCTGTTTTGATATTCTTGGGAGGAAGTGGGTGGACAGCTGGGTCACATCATGTCCATGACTTGTTAGTATATAGGCTGATGTAAACTCCTGTGAATGGCATTCGAAGCTCTGCACAATCTGGGCCTACTTTATTGGACCTGCTCTGTGGGTCTTATCTGCCACTCACTCCCCTCTCTCATATATTCCAAGGTCAGGGATAGAGTTGCTAAACAAAATATAGGGTGCCAAATTAAATTTGAATAACAGAAGTAATAGACACTTCTCAAAAGAAGAAATACAAATGACCAATAAATATATGAAAAAATGTTCAACATCATTAGCAATCAAGGAAATGTAAATCAAAACTACACTGAGATTCCATCTAATTCCAGTTAGAGTAACAATCATCAAGAATACAAACAATAAAACTGAATGTGGTGGAGCATGCTTGTAATCCCAGTACTTGGGAGGCTGAGACAGGAGGATCACAGATTCAAGGCCAGCCTCAGCAACCTAGTGAGACCCTCCTCAACTTATTAAGACCCTGTTACAAAATAAAATAGGGCTGGGGGTGTAGCTCAGAGGTAGAATGCCCCTTGGTTCAATCCCCAGTACTATGGTTTTAAACAACTGGAAGGGGGATATAAGCAGAAGTATTTTTGTTATTCAGTGATATAAAGTGACATCTATGTACAAAGGGTGCTATATATGCCATTTGAAGAAAGGTTCTCCCCCCCCACAAAAAAAGGGGTTTATCAGCAGCCAAGGGATACACATCTTTTTTCCTCTACTAAATGGGCATTGACTATTTATGCTGCTCTATCTCTTACACAGTGGGGGGACCTCACTGTCCCTAACCACATTTACAGCTATGAATCTCAGCATGGACTCCAGATATGCAGGGCACAGTGTGACTCTGCTTTGTGAAAATAGTTTCTCAGTGCCAGAGTCAAGGTGATAAAATTATACCGTGGCTCCTTCAATGTTTCCCCTCCTTCCTACATGACATTAAATGGCTTCTCTGTGAGTAGCTTAGTTTTCTCAGCACAATCTCGTTAGATCAGAAATATTAAAGATATAGCTGGATCAAAAGACTGAAAACTGAAAGAGTTAGACAAACTGCTCAGAGACAAAAGAAAGTCCTGCTGTGGGAATCAGTTGAGTATAAACACACAGGCCCAACTACAGGCAGCTTATATAGGTGAGAGGTAGGTGGCCCGTCTGTGTCCTCTGTTTATTTAATTATTTATTTGTTTTTCTAGTTAATAGTTGTGAGACAAATGGAGGTTAGGAGGGAGATGCCTTCGTGAAATACACCTTTAGAATTTAGCAGTTCTCACACAGAAAGAACCCCTGCAGGGGCCCATCCGTCCCTCCCTCACATTCCTGCTGAGTCTGTGCAGGACACAGCCCTCTGTTGTCGGGCAAACACAAAGATGGAACAGATACAGACTCTGTGCACAAGACACCTGTCGTCCAAATGGTATGGGAACCAGAGGACTAAGAGATTCATTCTATTCGAAGGAGTAGATGAAGGAAGGGCTTCAGGAGACTGTGGTATTTGAGCTGGATTTTGCATGTGGGTAGAATTTGGAAATGCAGAGATAGCAAGGGAGACAGGGTGCTCCTGGGAGACAGAATAGACTGAGAAAGACACACATGCATGAAAATCTTGGATTAAGTGTTGTGAACAGATTGCAACTTGATTTTGTTGAAGTGAAGCGTGCATAAAGGGGAGCAGTTGGAAAGGAGCATTGGGAGCTCCCTAAACATGGAAAGCCTAAATGGATTTATTCTAGTGCCAGCAGGAGTGGTTGATGTGTTAACAGAGGACTGGCGATGTGAGAACTCTCCATCGGGAGACTGCTGTGTTTGGAATGGATTGAAGAGGAGTGAGCTCAAGGTGGGGCAGGTGGTTAAAACACATCTGAAATAGTACAGCCAATAAGTGAGAAGGGCCTGACTATGGCTGAGGGACTGGAGGGGAGAAGGTGTTTGTCAGTGAATACTGGGACCTTAACAATTAATAAGCTGCAAGAGCAGGGGGAGAAACACATCATATGGCCCTGAGGCCTCAAGTCTGGATGATGTACTTTAGAGACTGGAGTTCTGGGATTGGGGTGGGGGGAGGACCTCATGTGTAGGAAGGAAATTAGTGTGCCTCACAGGCTACCTTTTTTAACACATGGCAGAGCCTGGATGATAAGTGGCACCTAGCGAGTTTTTGTTGAGTTTGAGAAGCCAACCAGGCTGCACAGGAGAAACCATTCAGGAGGGCAATTAGAAACAGGCTTTGGGCTTGGTGGGGAAGCTAACCCTAGAGATTTACATGGGATAGATCTCAGAAGAGAGATGCAACAGAGCCCTCAGGAGTGGGCAGCATATTGAAGAGGAGAGAGTGGAAGAAGATGGGGCTAGAGACTGATACTTGAGGGGTGAGAGGAGAAAAATCATCAAATAAATGGTTGGTATAAAGAACTTAAAATACTTAACACTAAAAAACAAATAACACAATTTAAAAATGGACAATTGAACTGAGTAGACACTTCTCAAAATAATACAAATGGACAATAAATATATGAGAAATACTCAACATCATTAGCAATCAGGGAAAAGCAAATCAAAACTACACCGATAGTCCATCTAACTCCAGCCAGAATAGCAATCATCAAGAATACAAACAATAATAAATGCTGGCAAGGATGTGGGGAAATAGAAACATATACACTGTTGGTGGGATTGCAAATTAGTACAGCCACTACGGAGATCAGTATGCAGACTCCTCAAAAGACTAGGAATGGAACCACCACATGACCCAGCTATAGCACTCCTTGGGATCTTTCCAAAAGAACTAAAGTCAGAGTACTACAGTGATACATGCATATCCATGTTTATAGCAACACAATTCACAATAGCCAGGTTATGGAACCAAATTAGGTGTCTGTCAACAGATGAATGGCTAATGAAAATGTGGTATATATACACAATGAAATTTTACTCAGCCATAAAGAACAAAATTATGTAATTTTCAAGAAAATGGATGTAATTAGAGAATATTATGCTAAGTGAGATCAGCCAGTCTCAGAAAATCAAGGGTCTTATGTTTTCTCTCATATGTAAAAGTAGAGAGAAAATAGGAAACAAAAGGGACTTCAGATAATTGAGGAGAGAGAACAGTAGAATAGTGGAAGGGTATAGAAGAGGTAGAGAGGAGAAAATGAATAACTGTTGAAAGAAACAATTCAAATTATGTTATGCCCATGTATGAATGTATCACTACCTATTTCACTATTATGTATGGGGAGGGGTGGGTAGCGGGGGCAGGGATCTGAAGGGAAATACACCAAGACCTGTGTGCATGTTTGTTTGTATGACTTTGAACCTCACTATGATGTATAATTATAATGCACCAGTAAGTAAATAAATATTCTTTAAACTTAAATTGAAGAATATTAAACAGCTGATCAGTATTCTTCAAAATTTTCAAGGTCATGAAAAATAAGGAAAGGCTGAGTAATTATAACAGTCTAGAGGAAACTATGGAAAACATAACAACTAACTGCAATATGGTACCTTGGATTGACTCCTGGAACAGAAATAGGACATTGGAAAAAACTGGTGAAATATAAATAAAGTCTGGAGTTTAGTTCAAAGTAATGAGTCAATGTTGGTTTCTTAGATTTGACAAATGTACTATGGTAACAAAATGTTCACAGTAAGGGAAACTGGGTAAAGGGTTCACAGATATGGTTCTATTTTGCAACTTTTGTAAGTTTAAGCTTATTCCAAAATAAAATGTTCATGTTTAAGAAAATGGGTTAAAGGTAGCAAAAACCTCAGCTGCTTGAAGGTCAGGAGCAGAAAGGGGTAGAGGAAGGAGGAGTGTTCACTGATGACAGCTTCCAGGGCATGACAGAGAGGGACCCTGGCAGCAGCAGTGAGAATGCGGCTCTGGAGAGTGGAAAGGACAGATGTCACATTGACAGCTTAATTCATACTCTAAGGGGAAGGAACTAAATCCATGTTTAAAAATTGGTTATAAGGTCCTTTGGTATATATTTGTTTGGGGTAGTACTTCTAATAATATATTTATACCAAGGGCTGGAACAGCTGAAAAAACATTAGTCATCCTTTACAAAGGAAAACTTGCATATCTGTAGCCATTATCCAGTACTTCTGCGTCATTGTGTGACAGAAATCACATCTGGGATACCTGTCGGAGATAAGCTGGCTACGCAGGAGAGGACTGGGTCAGCTGTGCTATCTCATTTTATTTGTTTTTCCAAACTGAAAGCTACATCAGTTACAGGCACCTCTGGATTTAACAACAAAATGAACATTCAATGAATGTTAACATTTAGGCAGTGAAATGGTAATTATAAAGTGGTACAGATTGGGAAGGGGGAGAAATGGGGAGGCGGGGGGGGGGGGGGCAGGGGGGCACCAGGGGATGTGTGCATGTACATTACTGTCAACAAGATTTTCATTATGATGTGAGACTATAATGCACCAATAAAAGCACATAAAAAATAAAGTGATACAGAATTGTGCAGGTGTGTGGAGAAGGAGGGAGATAAAAGCTGATCACTCTCTCCCTTGATCTGAGCTGACTCAAGTCAGAGGCTCCTCTAGCACCAAATACTACAACTTTAGGCCCTTGGTTTCTGCTGGCTCAGTCAGATGTATCCTACCCGCAACCACTCCCCCCCAACCCTGGTCACACTGCCTTTATAATGTGGGGACCCAGATAGAGATGTGGCTGATGTTCATGTGATGTTTACATATAGAAATAAAAAAGTAAAATGGTAGATATAAATACAACTTCATCAATAATAACATCAAATACTTACAGATTAAACAATACAATCAAAAAGCAGAAAGACCAGATTTTTTAAAAATTCAGCTCACAACTATAGGAATAAATTTAACAAACAAGAATTTAAATACATAAATAGATGGAATGACATTCATGTTCATGGATTGAAAGACAATATTGTGAAGATGGCAATAGTCTCCACATTCATGTAATCACTATGAGAATCCCAGCTGGATTTTTTTATAGAAATTAACAAGCCAATGTGAAAATTTATATAGAATTTAAAATCTAAGATTCATATGGAATTTTTAATTCATGTTGAATTTTGTTCTTGTTCAATATTTCAACAGTCTTGAAGAAGACCAAAGTAGGAGGTTGTATACTTCCCGATTTAAAAACTTACTTATGTAATGGTGATCAAGACTATGTATTGTGTTTGTGCAAGGTTAATATAGATCAGTAAAATGAAATCAAGTGTCCACAAATAAACATCTATGGTTAAATTATGTCCAACAAGGTTTCTAGAAGTATCTAATGGGGAAATAATAGTCTTTTCAACAAATGGTGCTAGGACAACTGAACTGAATAGCTGCATGCAAAAGAATGAAGTCAGACCCTTACCTCACACTGTAGACAAAAATTAAATCAAAATAGATCAAAGACTTAAATATGAGAAGTAAAATTATAGAAGTAGAACTCTTAGAAGAAAATGAAGCTTTTATGACTTTTGATTTGAAAAGTATTCTTTGGGGGGGAGTTTATTGAGGATTATACCCAGGGGCATTCTATCTCTGAACTATTCCCCCAGCTTTTTAAATTTTTATTTTATTTTTTATTTTGAAATGGGGTTTCACTAAGTTGCTGAAGGTCTCGCTAAATTGGTGAGGCTGGCCTCCAACTTGTGATCCTCCTGTCTCAGCCTCCCAAGTACTGGGATTACAGGTGTGTGCCACCATGCCTAGTTAAAATTAAAGACTTTTGTGACTCAAAGTACACTATAAAGAAAGCACAAAGACAGCCCACAGAAGGGGAGAAAATATTTGAAATTTATGTATCTGATAAAGGACGTGTGGCCAGAATATTAAAAGAACTCTTATAACACAATAATAAAAAGACAAACAGCACACTTAAAAAATGAACAAAGTACTTTAATAAATATCTCTCTAAGAATTTTCAAATAGCCAGTAAGCACACAAACATCACTAGTCATTAAGAAATGTAAATCAGATGTAATCCCAGTACTTGGGAGACTGAGACAGAAGGACTACAGATTTGAGGCCAGCATGTGGTAACTTAGCGAGACCTTATTTTCAAAATAAAAAATAAAAATGGGCTGGAGGTGTAGCTCAGAGGTAGAGTGCCCCTGGGTTCAATCCCTAGTACCATAAAGAGAGAGAGAGAGAGAAAGAGAGGAAAGGAAAAGAAAAATGAAATGTAAATCAAACTGGGAGCTATGGCACACACCTGTAATCCCAGCAAGTAGGGAAGGGGACTGGGGTTGTAGCTCAGTGATAGAGGGCCCCTGCATTCAAGCCCATGTCTGTGTCTGTCTGTCTGTCTCTCTCTGACACACAAACACACACAAACACACACATACACACACACACACACACACACACACACACACACACACACACACATGCAGACAACACAGAATGCAAATAAAAAACAGATAATATATCGTTTAATGCCCACCAGGATGACTAGATCAAAATTAAGACAATAATAAGTGCTGACAAGGATTTGGGGAAATTGTATCCCTCATACACTGCTTGTGGGAATGTAAAATGTTGCACCCATTTTGGGAAAAATTTGTCAGTTTCTCACACAGTTAACCATAGAGTTATCATATGATCCAGTAATTCCACTTCTAGGTGCATACCCAAGAGAAATGAAAACAAAAGTCCATATAAAAACTACATGAATGTTTAAAACAACATTATTCATGATAGCCAAAAGGTGGAAACAACCCAAATGTCTATAAACTGATGAGTAGAAGCAGGCAAAACTTGGTATGTGCATTCAATGGAATATTATAGAACAGGCTATGTCCTGATGAACCTTGAAAATATTATGCTAAGGGAAAGAAGCCAGTCACAAAAGACCACATTATATATCATTCGCTTTATATGAAATGTCCAGACTAAGCAAAACTATAGGGATGGAAAGTAGACTCTGTTGATTAGGGCTGAGAGGGATGGGAGGATGGAGGGCGTGGCCACAACCAAAAAGTATAGGATTTCTTTTGAGGTGATAAAAATATTCCAAAATTGACTGTGTAAATGGTTACCTATACCTGATTATACCAAAAAGCATTGACTTTCACTTTACACAAGAAGAACAATATGGGTGAATTGGATAGTATGTGACTATTATCTCAATAAAACATTTGTTGTAAGTAGACATGTAAGGTTACTTGGGCAATTGTCTGCATTGCTCTGTAAAGTTAGGACAAGTATATCTGAACATAGTCCTTGCATACAGTGTCATTTTAATGACTATATAAAATCTGGGACAGAAACAAGAAAGTGCTGGGATCGTATCACCTAATTCTCCAATTTTAAATTCAACCTGTTACTTGGTTCTGTCAGCATAGCCTACATTTTCATGTCACTGATCATTTTACTTAGGCTATTTATAGTCTTTAGACTGATGCTCTTGGAAAAGTTTGGGTTAGAAGAGGGGGAAAAAAGCTATTTTCAGAGTAATAAGCTCTGAGCCAGTAGGTTAATAAGATTATTGCAACACCAAATATATTGGACAGGGTTCTCTAGATTAACAGAATACACAGAATGAGTATATTTGAAAAATGGGATTTATCAGATGGGCTTACAGTTTGAAGCAATGTAGTAAGAGCTGGAGTCTTAGGATCGGAGCAACCACTAATTCAGTCCCAGTCCAAGACGTGAAGATCAGGAAGCTCTTCGGAGAAACGATGGTGAAATTTCAGTTCCAAGAGCTGGAGGCTGAGAAGATCAAGAAGCTCTTCAGAGAAAGGCGAAGCCGGCGGCCGATGATCTCAGGCGAGAGCAGATGCGTTTTCCTCGGAAAGAGTCGCATGTGCTCTATGTGGCTTCTCCCTCTTTTATCTAAGTCCGCACCTATCAGAATCCTGCTGCCTACATTCAGGGCAGGGCTTTCTGTTTAATCTGCTGTTACACACCCAAAATCACATAATCTTGGGTGTGTCATGATCAGGTCAAGTTGACAACCTAGATTGACTATCACACCAAAGATATATAAAAAATCTCATTGAGCCGGACATTGTGGCGCACACTTGTAATCCCAGTACTTTGGGAGGCGCAGACCAGAGGATCCGGGTTCGCGGCCAGCCTCAGCTCTCTCTCTCTCTCTCTCTCTCCCTCTCTCTCTCTCTCTCTCTCTCTCTCTCTCTTTCTCTACTTAGTGAGGCCCTCCGCAACTTCGTGAGATCTGGTTTCAAAATAAAGTATAAAAAAATAGGGCCGGGGGTTTAGTGCGGAGGTAGAACGCCCCTGGGTTCAATCCCTGGTACCGCAAAAAAAAAAAAAAATCTCATTGACGTGGTGATGGAGAGGCTCCTTTCAGATAATGATATTCTTGAGGTTGAGGTAATGTTAATTCTTTAACCCTTAGTACACTTTTTCTCCTCATTATAAATGTTCTACTGCAAAGTCAACACCTTCCTTGGACCCTTGAACCTCATACTCTCCTCCTTGTCCTGAGAAAAGAATGAACTTTTATATATTCATTTTGATTTTTTATAAACTCATGCTCAGTGCATACCAAGAAACCTGTGCACATGCAAAGATGAACATCTCCAAGCTGTGGGAGGGGGAGAATAGGGCAGACGCTGATGTTGGAGTTTGCTGAAAGGCACATGGCCCTCCTTCAGTCCTCACATGCAATAGGTAGGCCAAAATACTTTTACCTATCTTCTGAGAATCTGGAAGATAGGCACTCAGCATATTTGCCTTTCTTTCAGAAGACAAAGATGGGGAATATCTATGCTTTATCTCAAGTGTCAAGTGAAAGTAAGAAAGCTCTATCTACCTCCTTTCTTAAAGCCCTTGAAGCATTCAAATCACAGGAGAACAATTTTTAAGGTGTCATATTTCCTTTAATCTTATTTATAAGTACTAAGAGTTCAATCTTATTTAGAAGTAGTAAGGGTTTTTTTACTCTGGCCCCATGATGCCTTTCAGAAACTCATGAATTGCCAGAGAACTATCTTGTTCCTTTCCCAGAGAGTGTCAAGATCATGTTCCATACAACAGCCGTGTATGCTAGGGACTGCTGTTCATGTCAGGAAGAAATTTGTAGTCTACACAAAAGAGTAAGGACAATATGGTAGGAAACAACTTCTGAGGAAAAAGCCAGCCAGGCTTGAGCGATGCGATGCATCGCAGCGTCACCTCCATTTTACGTGCCCAGTTTGAGTTCTGCCAGCTGAAGACAGCACCAGCTCAATTGTGACTTGCTCGATTTTTGCTTTTTTAATTCCAAGGCTTTTTCAAGTTAATGCCAAATTCCATGTGATAATTTCACTAAGAAAACCATGCAAATAAGTTATAGTTTTGGTACTTTGCTTGTCATTTTTTTTTTTTGTCTTTTCTTGGGATGTGCTGAGGATGGGACTCAGGACCGTACTATTGAGGATAGATATGGCTTAAGACTCACAAGTAGTTGTGTTAACAGTACAGAGATTCCTGTTTACCCATCACCCAGCTTTTCCCAGTGATAACAGTTTCTCACATAGCCAGAGTACATTGTCAAAAACAGGAAATTGACATTGATGTAATACCGGTAACTGAAAGGTAGACTTCATTTGGATTTCACCAGTCTTATTTTTTATGTCTGCTCTTTTTTTTTTTTTTGGCAGAGGGAATTATATAGTTCTAAGAAATTTTATCACACACAAGTATATGTATATGTATATGTATATTTATATGTATATGTATATGTATACTTTCCCTATTCAGTCAGGATCCAGACTGTTCCATCACTACAAAAAAAAAAAAAAACTGGCTCATGTTACCCCTTTATATCCTGTCTCCAACCTTTACCCCAGCAACCACCAATCTGTTTTCCATCTCTACGATTGTTCTCAAGGTGAGGATGTTATAATAATGTAATACTGTAGTGTGTAACTTTTTAAGACTGCCTTTATTTTCCACTTAGTATAATGCCCTTGATACCCATAAACTGTGTTTTCATCATTTATTCCTGTTTATGATTGAGTAGTATGAATAATATCCATGAAGTTGTGGTTTGTTTATCATTAGATTAAGACTGAAGTGAAAAATATCAAGCCAGTAGATCCAGGAACTGGAGAGAGGCAGCAGGGCAGAGTGGAGTAGAGAGGAGGGACTGAACCGAGATCAAGAGGTATAGCAACAGCCACAGTCCAAGCAAATAGGAAAGAGCTGCATCAGAGATAGGCTAAAGCTCAAACTCAGTCTAGATTTAGGTGAGACCAGAAAACAAGACTGGTGGTGGTGGTGGGGGGGTGTCATAAATGCCTCGTGTTTCCTCCACCCGTCCCTGGCTTACCCTGAGGGTCCCTGTCCTCCCTGAGTCTCTTCATACTGTTTCCACCTTGTGCTATCTTGGGTTGATATCAGGCCCAGAATAGAAAATGAAAGTGAGGGGTAGGGGTGAAAATACCCTCATGGGTAAGAGTTTTAGGCAGTTTTCAAAGTAAAAGAAAATTCCTACCAGTTGATCTAGCACATAAACACACACACACACACACACACACACACACACACACACACACACGAGTTCCACACACTGCAGGGTGGAATTTGTGGCGATTTGGCTCAAATTCCAAAGCCTTTTAATGGTGGAAAAGAGGGAAGGAGACGTAGAAACTGGGTTTTTTAATTCCACGTTGATAATTAGAATCATCAAGCCCCTGTTTGAGCAACTCACCATCTTTGCTTGGCCCTGATGTTGTTTGTGAAGTGATGCCATTTGTGAATGGGACTTTCAGCACCTCTGTAGAAGCCATCACTTGATATTATGCCTGTAAACAAACTTATCAGAGTCAATCACTATGCTGACCAGGGAAAGGAGGGAGGGGGAGGGAAGGGGGTGGGATTTGAGGGAGGGCTAAACGAGCAATGTGTGCATGCATGCTTCTGATACCCTGACACTTACCAAAATGTATAAATACAATACACCAATAAATGTAATAAATAAAATTTTAAAAAGCATGCAAAAAGAAAAAACCAGCAATATCTATGGGCTAGGGTCAAGCCAGTAGATAGCTGACACCTTTTAAATGCTGCCTTAGAAAACCTTTCATTATTTTCTCTTCACCTTCTAGTTTGGGAATGAGCCACCCATGGCCACCATTCCTACTCCTTGCACAAAACTGGACATAAATTATTTGGATTGCCTTGCCTAACCACAGAGCCTGTGTTTTAACATCCTCAAACCTTATTTTTTTCCGACACCAGAGGCCAAGTTTTCAACAGCATAGCTATTTTTCACTTGCTAGAACTCAAGGTCAAGTTTGTTAGTTTGAAGGGTCCTTCTCCTCACAGGGAATGCTTGGACTTGGTGTTTCACAGCACACAGGAGGTCTCCTTTGCACTTGCCGTATGTGAACAGAATCAAGAGCTCTGAAAGGAAGTCAAGCCAGGCTGTTCTGGTTTGAATGAGGTGTGTATCATGGTTGTACCCCACCTGCATCCAACCACAATGTCATTCTACATGGGCCCTCTTCTGCAGAGCGTGAGTCATTTTCCCATTGGACCAGGTTTCTGGAAAGAAGAGCAGACTGGGCTGGTGGTGAGCAACAGAGATGTTGACCTGGCGCGTTCCTGATTCGTAGAAGAGGGACACCCCCAGGCTGCTGTGACTCTTCAGAGTCATGTGTGCACACTCCTAGCCTTCGTGTGAGCTAGAGGTAGATGGTGTTAGCTTGTCTTTACAAACAGGGAAACCCAGGATAATGACACTGGCAAATGCTTATCTAGGTTTTACTCTGCCAGATACAGTTCTAAGCACGTAATAAGATTTAACTCGTTTTAGCTTCAGATAACTCCATGAGAAAGATGCAGTTATTATTCCTGTCTTACAAATGATGAGGCTGATGGCCAGAGAGGTTAATTAGTCTGTCTGGGGTCACGTAGCTAGTGAGTATCTGAAGTTAGCTAGGAAGTCATGTGGTCTGGCTCCATTGAGTGGTCGATAGTGAAACATCTTCAGACCCAGGAGCCTGAGTTCAAATCTTTACCAGCTGATTATACCTAGGCTTAAAAAAAAAATCCCAACCTAGAAGAAGCAGGAAAGGCAGGAGGTCAGGGTATGGGACAGAAAAAATGGCTTTCTTCCACTTCTGAGGCAGAATTCACAGACACCATATTCATGGTATCTAGACTTCTACCCCAGTCTGTGTGAGTGTATTAGATAACTTCTAACGGCTTTCTCCTTGCAACGAAAGCCCATCGTTTGTAAGCCTGGTTGGGACAGAGTGGTGGAAGGGTTTCCTGTATAAATGCACAAGTGCCCAAATACGCCTGGGCCTCTTGAACCTACACATACACCTCTGACCTCTTCTAGGTAGAAGCACAGCCCAGAAGTACTCCTCTCAGTCCTCAGTGTGGAAGGCTTAATTGGCTTTTGCTGGATGGTGCCTCCTGCTATCATAGGCCCTGCTGGCTCTCCCTGGCCTCCAGCATTCCACACCCCATCCCAATCCGATGCTCCCAGCTTTAGCTGACTTGACCCCTGTTTGCCCAGTTACAGAGGCTGCCCAACCCCTCCTGCCCAGCAGAACCACTCACCCTGGACCCCCTCCTCACCATGGATCTGGGTCAGATAGCATTGTGGAACTCCTCTACCACCTTCAACCATGTTGGGAACAAGCAAAAGTAGGCTGAAGAAAGCATGAGTACATTCTATATAATTCTAGAGATGTTCATGTGTGATAGATCCATTAAAGATAAGTAAGTAGGAAATTGTTCATGGAATTTCTGCTCTCCTCTGGGGATGGCATCATGAAGGCAGTGGTGCTCTTCCACCAGATGCTGGGGGCCTCACCCACAGACCTCCCGGAGGACGCAGGTGAGTCCCTCCCACCTGCCCTTCTCATGCCGTCCTGCTCCCTCACCAGCTCCTGTTGCTTTTACGGCGTCCTGAAGTGAATATATCTTCCCTTCTTGTTAACTCTCCCTTCGCTCTACTAAATTACATTCTACTATGGTGCATTGTAAAGTTCAGAGTACAAAGATTCTCATCAGATTTTTTTAACATATTCATTTATTGGTGCATTGTAGTTATACATTTTGATAAGTGTCAGGGTGTCAGAAGCATGCATGCACACATTGCTCATTTAGCCTCCCTCAAATCCCACCCTATTCCCTCTCCTTCCCTTCTTTTGTGCTCAGCATAGTGATTGACTGATAAATTTGTGTATATACATCCTATGCATTAGTGGGTTTCCCTCTTTCCCCGTCCCATCTCCCTCAGTTAGGTTCCCTTCTTGCTCATCTAAAGTTTTCTCCTTTGTCTGGAGTCCCTTCTAAGTCCCATTCTCCCTAGCTTCCACATATTAGGGAGAACATCTGACTTTTCACTCTTTGTGACTGACTAATCTCACTTAGCATAATGTTCTCCAGTTCCCTCCATTTCCCTGTAAATGATGTAATTTTGTTCTTCTTTATCATAAGATATAAAATAGCCGGGCATAGTGGTGCACACCTGTAATCCCAGTACTTGGGAGGCTGAGACAGGAGGATTGGCAACTTAGTGAGACTCTCGGCAACCTAGCAAGACCCTGTTTCAAAACAAAAAAATAAAAAGGGACTAGGGTTGTAACTCAGAGGTAGAATATCTCTGGGTTCAATCCCCAGTACCACTAAAATATATATATATATATATATATATATATATATATATATATATATATGTGTGTGTGTGTGTGTGTGTGTATATAATATAATATAATATAATATAAATATAATATAAATATAATATAGAGCCAGGCATGGTGGTACACACTTGTAATCCCAGTACTTGGGAGGCTGAGACAGGAGGATTGCAGGTTCGAGGACAGCCTCAGAAAGTAGTGAGACTCTCACCAACCTAGTGAGACCCTGTTTCAAAATAAAAATACAAAAGGGCTGGGAGTGTAGCTCAGGGGTAGAATGCCCAAGTGCAATCCCCAGTACTGCAAAAATATATATATTTATATATTTTTATAAATATTTATATATTTTATATATTTTTATATAATATATACAAGCTCCCTCTTCTGAAAATATGTAGGCTGTGGGAGCTTTAGTAGTTCTGAAATGATTTCCCAGGGAGGCTCCGGTGAAAGATTTAACCCTGAAGAGAAAATCTCCTGCCCTGAGGACACCTGCTCCTTATGGCTGTCTGAGACTGTCCTGTGGACACCATTGCTCAGTCAGTTCTTCTGGGGCAGCACTGATCTGGAGGAGTTTGGTGATAACATAGCTAAGTATTATAGTGGACCTCCCCTTTTTTTTTTTTTTTTGCGGTACCGGGGATTGAACCCAGGGGCGTTCTACCTCCACGCTAAACCCCCGGCCCTATTTTTTATACTTTATTTTGAAACCGGGTCTCACGAAGTTGCGGAGGGCCTCACTAAGTAG
>PVJS01043580.1:0-17012 GCA_004027185.1 Glis glis | reverse complement strand
TAACTTCGTGAGACCCGGTTTCAAAATAAAGTATAAAAAATAGGGCCGGGGGTGTAGCACTGAGGTAGAACGCCCCTGGGTTCAATCCCCGGTACACCCCCCCCCAAAAAAAAAGGGTTACATGGAAAGTGTATAGTCCTTGGCCGGGCGTGGTGGTGCACGCTTGTAATCCCAGTACTTTGGGAGGCGGAGACCGGAGGATCCCGATTCGAGGCCAGACTCAGCTCTCTCGCTCTCTCTCTCTCCCTGTCTTTCTCTCTCTACTTAGTGAGGCCCTCCGCAACTTCGTGAGACCCGGTTTCAAAATAAAGTATAAAAAATAGGGTTGGGGGTGTAGCGCGGAGGTAGAACGCCCCTGGGTTCAATCTCCAGTACCGCAAAAAAAAAAAAAAGTGTACAGTCCTTAAAGCCAAGAAAAGAGAATTTTGAGGAGGCTGTGATAGACAAAAAGGTCAGCTATTTCACAAATACTGAATATTCTGAGGACTGAGGCCCATTTAAAATGATAGAATCTTAGTAATATTCTTTCAGAATTATTTACTCATGAATTAAATGTTTTTTTCTTAGGAAGCAACTAAGTTAAAACACAGCATTTAGAATTCTGCAGAGACAAGGTGGTAAAAATTCTCTCCTCTGTCATCTGTGGTTTAATAAAATTCCTTTTATTGGTTTTTCTTGGAACTGTGTCCTCTAGCCACACAATCAAGTGGAATTCAGTGATAGAAGCCAAAGAGATAAAAGCTAAGTGTTTTGATTTATCTTATTGTCACCTTCGACTTTCCCCGCTCATTATTTGGTATCCAAACAAGCAATAGATTTCTGTTTCTTGATAGAATTCAAATCGATGCCTGGCCCCTCATTTGATCTAAGGATTCACTAGTCCAATCTTCTCTTGATTTTTCCTTTATCTGCACATTCAAGGATTGAATGAGAGTAAGAGAGCCCTGTGAGATCCTAACAATCTTTCAGGTGCAACAGACCATACTGCTAGTGTTTTCTCCAATGCAGCTCATAGAGAGCCCAGTGTTGGAAGATGCCATTTTTCACTCCTGCCCAATCCTTGGATTGTGCTCAATGAAGAAGGTACTTATTGATCAGGAGAGAGTTGTATCATTATGTCAGGCTGGAAACCAAAGGCTTTTTTTCTCTCTTTCTTTGATAAAAGAAAACTCAAGGGCATGACCAATAAATGGCCCATTAAAATGGTAAAATGGTACACAGTACTTGGGAAGCTGAAACAGGAGGATGGCAGATTTGAGACCAGCCTCAGCAACTTAGCAAGAACCTTGGCTACCTAGAGAGACCCTGTTTCAAAATTTAAAATAAGATAAAGAGCTGGGAGTGTAGCTTGGAGTTAGAATGCCCCAGAGTACCACCAAAAAAAAAACAAAAAAGGAAAATACTGACCTTGTGGGTTTAGCACTAAGAAAGATCCACAGAAAACCCTGCAGTCCTAAGCTTAAATATGCATTACTTGCTTTGTTTATACATAGAAACACTTTATTATTTGTTTTTTTATATAAGTGACTCCTAAAAGGCATTCATGAAACACCTAATAGTGCTTTCTTCAATGCCAGTCCAAACACAGTAAAGATCAAGGGGCCAGGGGTCAGAGTGGGTGGGTTTTCCATAGTCTTAGCTTCCTCTCAGGACAGCTAAAGGAAGGGGCTCCCAATCACCTTCAGTTCTCTAGGCTCCTTCTCGCTTCTCTTGCCCCTTGCCTCCAGGTTGGCCTGATTAGTTGGTCCCAAGTTTTGTAAATGGATTGATACTGAGTCAAATCTGCAGCAGTATCAGAGTCTTTGGTGAGGTGTTGTTTGTGATCATGGTAATCCCAAAGGGGGACAATTCCCCCAGAAATAACAGCAAACGGTTGAATAAAGGTCATTTCCAAACCCTTTTGTCCAGAGTGATTGGAATACATGACCAAACATACAGCCTCATGTTCTTCAAAGTGCATTTGGGAATCACATGCCTTGAGTTCAAATCCTGACTGTGTCACCTACAAACTTTGTGAGCTTGGACACCTCATTTGACCTTGCTAAGCCTCAGCTTTCTCAACTCTAAAAAATGAACTGGCCATGGTACCTCGTAGGATCACTGTGCTAATTAGAGGCAACGCTAAATATAAAACATTTAGCACTATTCTTGGTACTTAGTACCTATCCTTATCAGTATTAGATACAGAACTGGGTGCCTCAGCACCCCTAGTCAGTGCGGTGTTCCTAGAGTCTCCAACAAGTCAGCAAACCCTATCAGATTTATGTCTGAAAGCTTTCTAGAAATCCCTCAGCACCCACCCCGCCCGTTTTCTCCATCACTTCTCTAGACCCGTGCATTGCCTTCTCTTATTTGGATACTCTGCATCTCCCTATACACAGTTGCCATATAGTCCTGGATAAAGTTTGTTTCTTATTTTCCCACTGCTCAAATACCTGCTCTGGGTCCTCAGTGCTCAGCTTTGTGTTTAAGACTGCTTTGGCACGAGCCTATTTCATCAACTTAATCATCCACTTTTCATTTTCCTTGTGCTTTTCTCCCCCGGCACACCTGTCATCCCCCAGCCAGTAATAACTCCTTTCATAGTACATATAACTCCTTTTACAGGAGTGATACTTTACTTTCTTTTATATTTTTGGTCTTATATGTGACATGTTGCTGTTGATTTTCAAGTATTTTTTTCTGCTTGCCCTACTTCCGCCCTTGCTTCCTTTCCATTTGTCCCTATGTGGCCACCATATTAATCTTATACAATACCAACCTTCCCCTTCACTCTCCTACCCGAGTGGTTCCTCAGTTCCTTTAGGCTCAAGTTAAACTTTCTCAGCTGGATGTGAGGGTCTTTTGGGGTCCTATCCAGCCTCCTTTCTCACCATCACTCCCACTAAACTAATGCACCAATGCTCCAGTGCCATCCAGCCACATCAATTTCTCAAGCCCATGAATATGCCAAGATTTCTCACCTTCTCTCCTTCCCCTTCTCTTTCTCTTACCTTCTTTCACCTCACTAATGCCACTCATATAATCTCACCTTAGTCCTCTATCTTTGGAAGGCATTTTCTTATTACTCCCCTCATCCTTTCCATAGTTTGAATTAGGAGCTCCTCTCTACTTTCATGGTAATTTTGAAATATCCATTTAAAACCTTTATCATGCAAATTGTTAATTCGAATTTCTTACTGTCTTCCCTTTTAACAGAGGACTTCCCGGCTGTGTCTTTTTCATCTTTTTTTTTATCTCCAGGAGCATGACACTGAATAAATAGATAATGGGTGTGTGAAAATCTGAATAAATGTGTATATGTCCGTTTCCATTAATAAAATTCTTTGAAGGAAGAAACAATGATTTGATTTTCTCTCTTCTTTATGCCCCACATTTTCTAGCATGGTTCTTTGAATATAGTAGTTGCTCAATAAATGGTCAGTGAATGAATACCTATGTCTGATATAGTCAGATACTGATGTCTTACTTCCCCAGAACATTCTAAATTCTTCAGAGAAGAGATTATATCATAAAAAGTAGATAGCCTCCAGTGCAGTTAATTATGCATAATAGATGCTTAAATCCTTGCTAAATTCTTCTGTTTATTGCTTTGAGGTGAACTCCAGTTATGGTGCCAAGCAGCTTCTCTTTCCTACGTTAGCATAATTTGATAAAACGGTGGGGTCAAAACCCTATTGCTAAGTTTCCCTGGTAATTTACACTTCAGAGAATGATTGCAACCTAGGAGTGGATAACTAATGTTGATTGACCTGGAGAATTTTCCATTCTAATCTGGTTCTCCTTCCACAAACTCTGAGCAGTCCATGGATGGTAAGCCTTAAATGAGGCAGGTTTTTGTTCTGGGGGTTTATTGCAAGTCAAACCCTAGCTAGTGAATGAGCAAAGGGGAATGTGTTAATTTCCTGTAACAAATTGCCACAAAAATGATGGCTTAAGACAGTAAACATGTATTTTCTAACAGTTCTGGAGGTCAAGAAGTCCAAAATCAGGTTCACTTGGCTAAAACCAAGGTTTCAGCAGGGCTGAGCTTTCTTTAGAGCCTCTTGGAAACAATTTGTTTCTTGCATCTTCCAGTTTCTAGTAGCTGCCTACATTCCTTGGCTTGTGGCTGCATCCCTTCAATCTCCGCCTCCATCTAGTCTTCTACATAGTCTTCTTGCTTTGTGTCCAGTTTCCCTCTGCCCCCTCTCATCAGGTTATAGGTGACTGCATTTAAAGCCCACATGGAGAATATAAGAAATCATTCATTAATCACATCCTCAAAGACTCTTCTAAATAAGGAAATATTTTCATGTTCCAGCAATTAGGATCTGATGTCTTTGGGAGACATTATTTGGTCTAATACAGAGAGAGATATCTTTTCCCTTTACAGGTTCAAGGTGTTGATCTTCTAGAAACAGAGTTTGCTTTCAGACATACCTCATGAGTAAACAAACTCTAAATTGATGGCTGATTTGAAAGAAGCCAGGGGCTGCTGTCAGGAAGGGTCTAATTTAGATCAATCTAATGCCACTGAACAGATGTGTATGGCAACGTTCCCAGCTCTCATTATGAAAATAAACCACATAAACCATTAATTATACTTATGGAGAAGCTGATAAGTAACTGGAAGAACTGGTTCCAGTTCTGGGCAAGGAAGGAGAGGCAGACAGTTCCTACCATCTGGCTGTGATGGGTGGACAGTGGTCCAGGTCTGAGGGAACAGGTGTGCTCAACTGGCTTGCGACTGTCCTTTCTGTGTACAGCAGGAGCTCTGGCCATCTGTTTCACAGAAGAGTCACAAAGGATCTAGGAGGTCACTGGCAGGAAAATTGAGATGGTATCAAGTGAGTCCTGAGCTCTCAAGGGAGCTGTCCCATACAAGGTTAGAGCAGAACTTCACCAGTTTTTGAATTAGGGGAGAAGTTCAGTAGATGCAATTGGGATGTAGATGCTTCCTGGCTCCTCTGCTACCTTCCCATCCCTTTCACACAGTCTCAGAAGGACACAGCCATAAGACTGTCCTCAGTGCTTTGACAGGAGCTCCTGAGCATGCCCCATTCATGCCTACTTAACTCTAACCTGCTCACTGAGCACAGGCGAGAGAGAGAGAGAGAGAGAGAGAGAGAGAGAGAGAGAGAGCATGCCCCATTCATGCCTAATTAACTCTCTCTAGCCTGTTCACTGAGCATAGGCAGGCAAGAGAGAGAGACAGAGACAGAGACAGAGAGAGATACAGAGACAGAGAGAGACAGAGATAGAAAGAGAGACTTTTCTTTTTTTTTTCCTCTGTGGTACTGGGAATTGAACCCCAGGGGCATTCTACCTCTGAGCTCTACCCCCAGCTCTATTTTATTTTTTATTTTTGAAACAGGGTCTCACTAAGTTGCAGATGACCTAAGTTGCTCAAGCTGGCCATGAACCTGAAATTCTCCTGTCTCAGCCTCACAAGTAATGAGATTACAAGCGTGCACCACCACGTCCAGCTAGAGAGTCATTTTTCTAGTGACTTCTAATTCAGCTAACTAGGGAATTTTGATCAAAGGAGGGATCCTGAAGAGACCTCATTTTCTAGTGTAGGATAGTAATAATCATTGAGTACACAGGCTCCAAAGCTGGACCTCTCTTCATGTTCATTCTAGCTTCATTGCTTAATATCACTGGAACCTCAGGCAGATAATCAAAATCTCTGATTTCCAGTTTCCTCATCTGTAATATGAGGATCATAGTAACCAAACCATAAAGTGTTCCAGGGCATGTTAGAAATGCTTAATCTTCTAGTCCTCACAACAACTCAAGCTAAGTATAATATTGAAATACCACTTCCTCAAAGAGGAAACTGAGACCTCAAGAGTTCAGGTAACCTGTCCAGGGTACACGGCAATAAGGAACAGGGCAAGGATTTGAACCCAGACAGTTTGGCTTCAGCATATGTGTTTGGTAACTATATTTTGTGGAGCCTCGCATGTCTCAGGTTGTTGTGAGAATCAAATATGGTGGCCATCTGTCTACACCAGGTCACCTTGGGAAGTTCTGGATTATATCTATTGTCCATTGAATTATTAATATTTCCTTCATTTACTGTCAAAAGTAGTATCTTGATTTGACTATTTTCCCCATCAGAATTAAGTAATTATTGTATGTGAAATACTATGAATAATGGCTGACCCACAGGAAGCCCTCCATTAAGTTAGATATTGCTATTTCTACTGCTACCATCACCACTAGCACTAACTACAGACATCCCAAGTCTGGGATCCTGAGGGATAGGGGTTCACTTGGGTCTGCAAACGCAGGAGCCAGTGTTCCCCATTCCCACACCTATAGCAGACATTGATCATTGACCCCAGCACAGCAGTCTTTCCTACTTTGTGTCCTAAGCAGGATCATATTTTACATGTGAAACTAACTTGCCACACCTAGTTTCACTGAATCTAGGAGTCCAACATCCCAGAATATACAAAATACGAATTTAAGTTGAGCTTGTAGGTTTCTTCACTTGTATGGAAACTTATTTGATTTCTAAAAGTTATAATGAATTTTGAACCTCTTTAGGAACCCTATATTTCTTTCCTCCAAGATTACTCTTCACCTATTTCTCTATTTTTATACCTCTTCTTTTATATAAATATAAAATAATTTAATTCATAAGTTTCCTGTACCCTGCCTAAATTTAGTATCTTATGATAAAAATAGTGAAATACTATAGAAATCGGCGCAATAAATAAGGCAAAGAAATGAATCATTAGAGGAATTACTTAGGTTGGCACCTAAGATCCAAGGCTTACAAAAGCTATCCTTAAACAAGATTTGTGTGACCTGTAGTGAAATTCATTTCAGGTGGGTTTTGCATGACGTAAGGGACATCTAGTGGTTATCTGGGTCTTTGCAGATTTACTAAAGGTAATGTAAAGGCATAGGTGTGTAAGTATTGGAGCTAAGTACCATCACCATGAAAAGGAGCCCCAAGGAAGGAGGGGGGGCTTCTTTGTTGCATAATTCTTTATTGTAGAGTTAATGAAGAATATAAGGAAACCTTTTCAGAAAAAGCTAACCTGAGTCCTAGCATTTTTATCTATATTATTGTCAGTTTGAACCCAACTCTCACTTGCTGTCTGCTGCATCCTATTGGAAATGATTCCGCTATCAGTTACCTGCCAGCCTGGCATATTCTTCCTATCACTTTCCCCACCTCATCTGCTGATTGCTCTTTGGACCACTTTGAAAAGCCATCAGATTAGAACCTTCATTAGGCTAGAAGCAGCCCTGCTTAGCAGGCTGAACAAGAAATAGTTTATAATTGCGTCTGACAGGCAGACCTTCTTTGGAAGTTGCTCAGCCATCAGGAAGCTGCCTGGCTCTGTTCTGTGTGTATTTTGTACGAATGAGTGGACTTCACATTATAAGAGATTACCCTGTGTGAATTTGCCTTCTTAGCCCCAGGAGGGCTCCTGGAGATTACATACTGGTCAGCACCTCTCAGTAAAACCTGTCGCTGTACCAACTGCCTCTGTCTTCTGGGCTGCTTAGAATATGTGCTTGTCTCTTATTGTTTCCAGTCAACTATGCTAGACTTCTGGGAGGTTCTGTTTCATTGAATCTTAGTACTTAAGATTAATAAATATTTAGTATTGAATCATAGTATTTTCTTCTACTCTTCTGCATTTGGGCCTTTCATACAGGCTCTTTCTCCAAAAGGTGTATAGCAGGATTCTCAGCTCTCCTATTTTCTGCTTTCTTGCACAATAGTTAGAGGCAGCCAGAAGTTACTAGATATGGCCAAAGGCTTCATTGTTGAGGATTCATTCTTACTTTTGACTCTGGGTAGAAAGGATAATGGCTCTGAG
This sequence comes from Glis glis, assembly GCA_004027185.1. NCBI lineage: Eukaryota > Metazoa > Chordata > Mammalia > Rodentia > Gliridae > Glis > Glis glis. Next base: position 9,183 of record PVJS01043580.1, on the reverse strand, counting down.
GCACTGTTTCAAGACATCCATGTGTTTTCTATGGCAAGCCCAAGTTATGTTGTCATATAAGAGGTATATTAATGGCCCCTTTGCAACATCAAGAGTAGGAGGCAGAGTTGGTGCTGAACTTTGTCAGCCAATCTCTTATAGGACCTTGCTAGAGTGGTAATTGGGTTCTGTACTTGTGTGAGTGTACTGCCAAGGCACAGAAACTACTGACAGCTGCCACTCTGAAGTGCAGAACTTTCCATACAAATAGCCTTAAAAATTCAAGCACATTTCCTAAGCATGCACACTGGGGAAAACTCAACTAAATATTCAGTGGTTCCATCAAATGCTTCTTAACTGTCTGTAATACTTGAGCTTTCCACCTTCCCGTCTCATCACTGCTTATCAGGCAGAATGAGTATAGAGGTGTCTTTCCACATTCTAGGATGCACTGACTTAGAGGCATTTGGGAATAGTGTGATCTTCCTTGCTCTTCTTCCTCAGTTCTCCCACCTCTTGCTACGAATATGTACTTTGTGTCAGGCACTGGGAGACACAGAAAGGAAAGGCACATAGTTCCTTCCACTTGGGATGATGCCAGTCTACTGGGAGAGACAGACAATTACAGCACAATATGATAAATACTAGGACAGCAGTAAGGTGGAGGCATGGGAGCCGAGAGGAAGAAATCAACTGTGGGTGGGAATGGCCTGGGTAGGAATATTGAAGAAGGCTTCCCAAAGAGGGTGGTACTTGAACCACGACTCAAAATGGTGAGTAGAGTTATCCAGAAAATCGAGGGTAGACTTGCCTCTGGGATGTCTAGTTGGAGGAAATGCAGAACTTTGGCAAAGCTGACTACAATGAAGTGGGAACTAGATTAGGAAGGCTCTTATATATAATGCTTAAAAGTTTACATTTAATTCTAAAATGGATGGAGAACCACTGGAGGGTTTCAACAGAAACCGTGAAATGATGAGAGTTGTTTCTAGTTCTCAGAATAAAAATAACAGTAGATTCCTAGTGAGTCAGGAAGGCACCTTTTAAATATTGTCAATTTCTAGCTGGGCGTGGTGGCGCATGCTTGTAATCCCAGTACTTGGGAGGCGGAGACCGGAGGATCCGGGTTCACGGCCAGCCTCAGCTACTTAGTGAAGCCCTCCGCAACTTCGTGAGACCCGGTTTCAAAATAAAGTATAAAAAATAGGGCCGGGGGTGTAGCTCGGAGCTAAAATGCCCCTGGGTTCAATCCCCGGTACCGCAAAAAAAAAAAAATATTGTCCATTTCTAATCAAACTGTAAAAGGCTTCCTTTCTACTCATGGTCTCCCCCTTTATCCAGTTGCATAATGGATGTATTTTTAGAGCTTTTCATAATCAGGTACCACCTACTCATCTGCTCTCAGATGTGTCATGTAGCTTTCACTAGAGTCAGGTTAGTGTCCTCATCAAATAGAGATTCGAAGACAGAATGAGCTGTAGGTGTTCTCGGGCTAGTGTCTTTGGTACGTATGAAAATGCAGGGAATGAGAGTGTGCATGTGCCAAGCCTTTACCATGTGCCAGGTGCTTTGCTAAATACTGGCAATGCATGGGTTACCATGTCAGAAACACACAGCCTCTATGTTTATAAAGCTTACAGTCTAGAGGACTATCGGTGCCATTCCCGGAAAGCAGAGAGAAAAGGAATACAGTCGGGGTCAAGTTTCTGACCGTAGGTCATTATGTATTAATTGGAGTGACAAATATCCATCATTCTAATTCTGATACAAAAAAAAATCCCTCATTAAGCATCCTCCAACATCCTCCAAGCATGGGAATATTTTCATTCTCTTTTGTGTCCTCCAGGGTCTAGAGCTAGAGTTCTAGTCATCACTTAATACATTTATATGGAATTTTTTGTTTCTAATATTTTAATAGAGCTGGTCATTTTACCTTATGTTGGCTTTTGTATTAGAAGATAACAAAGGTGGGGAACAGGTTCCCTTCCCGTGGCAGCCCTTGGGAACTGGTGGTTAATGTCCCAGAGCACTACCTTCAGAATTTTGGGGCTTCATCAGGTTGAATGGGAAAGGGAGTAGAATGGAATGACTTCAGTGCCATCTGCCAGAGAGGAACATATTTGCCAAAATGGCTCTAAGTGTTGGGTAAGTTTGCTCTCCAGTTGTGCCTAAAAAAATCAGCTGATGACTAGAAAACTTTTTTCACTACCCATTTACAAGTTCTGTCTTGGAAAACTATGACCCATACTTGCAAGTTCATGTCTCATTCCTCTGCCTGGATCCGTCTATGCCAAGTTCTTGCTTCATTAATTATGTAGAAGCTTAGTAGCTTCTGTGAGGATGATCAAGTAATGATGATTGAATCAGTAAGTCTTATCTTACTGATCTTATCTTACTTGAATCAGTAAGTCTTATCTCTTGTCAGAGACTGAGCCTTTACAGTATCCTAAATACAGGAATTCAGTTCACTGTAATTTTTTATGAGATACATGGATACATGATAGCCTATTCCTGACCAGCCTTTTTAGCTGAATGAAAGTCCCCAGAAAGTTCAACCTGCAAGAGAAGACTAAAGTTGAGACCTTCACACGGATCATGCTGAGGATTGGAAATCTTTCTTAACTTCTTTTGGTCTCCTTCTGTAACCAGGAATAAATCTTTATGATCATTTCCCTCTCACAAAGAATCCATTAGGCAAGTAAACAGTGAAGCCTAAGTTTAACTTGAAAGCAAGTGGTAATGACTTGTATTATCAGAGAAGCACTGGGGCTGGCTCCTATGGTCCTCTGATAATGACTTGTATTATCAGAGAAGCACTGGGGCTGGCTCCTATGGTCCTCTGATTTGTGAGGGCAGAGTAACTGCATAGCCCATAGCTCGCTCTTTCCTTTTAGGGCTGGCCTGCTTATATGCCCAGATGACTGAATGGCTTTATTCAAGATGAGGTAGGGACTGAGGGTTTTGCTAGCTCAACATCAGCCTGCCTGAGGCTTGCCTTAGGTCCCTTTTAGCTTTTCCTGGCCGAACCCTCACAAATGAGAGCAGAGATCAGAGGGTATGAGCTGGTGGGGCCTCGAGAGACCCAGATTGCCAATGTGTTTCGTTTGACCCATGGAGTGTTAGATCACACAGCATTTAAAACATTTAATTACTTGTCAACATTCTACTGCTGGTTTCAACTTTAGCTGCAGTCTTTTTGACCTTATTTTGAGCTCAAGAACTGAGACATTTTTTTCTGGCTCAGACCTGCCTTGCAAGTCTAAAACTCAGTTCCCATTTTCTATTTCTGGTACTCAGTATTTTTTTTAATCTCTGCCAGATCCTGACTACTGTGAACAAAATATAAAGCATGAAAATGGCGCTATCCGTGGTGTGTAGCAGGTGGGACTGTGAGACCATGTTTGAGGTCCGCTGCATCTCAGCAGGCAGAGTTCTTTATTGACCCCTGTTAGCAAGCCCATAGATGCAGATGTGGACCTGGTCATGCCAAATATTAGGTTCTTCTGGCTTTGGAAGCTAAGGGGACCATCTGCTGCCACATTTGTACTTGGACTTCACTGTTGGAGTTTACTCAGTGGTATGCTGTGACAGAAAATGATGTTAATGATAATAAATCCTAAATCTGGGCAAGTATATTGGAGGTGTGAAAGGGAGAAAGAAGGAATGGCCACCATTTGGCCTATGTATGTGTATATAACATATATTGGGCACATATATGATATATTATGATGTAATATATTATGATATATGCTATGATAAATAAATGTCACCATAGGAGACCAAATACATTGTGTGTGTGTGTGTGTGTGTGTGTGTGTGTGTGTGTGTGTGTATTTTTTAATTTGGGAACTTATTAAATCCAGAGGCTGTTATTAATGGTAGCTCTGCCTCCTGAGTTGACAGTCTGCTTAGAATTTATCCTCAGAGAGAATCTTTCCTTCTTAATTTCCTTTGTAATAACTGTCTGTTTGTTTAGTTCTGGATTTTCATAGAAAATAATAAAATTAATAGTGATAACTACCACTTACTGAGTACTTTTAAGGGCCAGGAGTTTGTGTAAAGGACTGTGTAGAGTCCTTTTATATATAGTAATCTTATCTCATTTATTTTGTATAATCCTATGTAGTGAGACTTGTTATTGACATTCTATGGAAGGCCCTAGGCTGAGACAAGTTATATTTTGCCTAATGTCACATAGCTTGTATGGGTGAAGCAGGGTTCAAACCTCAATGAGGAGACTCCAAAGCCTAGGATCTTATCTACTGCCCTATCTTGACACTTGAGTCCAACAACTAATTTAACAAGAATATGAGCATTTATTAAGCACCTATAAAACTAGAAGCTGTTTCAGATTCTGAAAGGTATAATGCCTAGTTTTTGCTCATGAGGTATTTGAATTCTATGGAAAAGACAGGACCTGAGCTCGATCTGAGATAACAGAGCTGAGTGTTTTAAGTGATGAGTGAAGCAGACAGTTTAGAAGAGGGGGAAAAAATCACAGCGGGCCAGAGTCATGGACTGCTTGAGGCACAGAAAGGGAAGAGGGGCAGAGACAGTAGGATGTGTGATTCTGTGGAGACCCCAGAAGCAAGATCCTTCACAATGCTTCTCATTTTTTTTTTACCTTGAATGGGAATGTTATACAATAATAAGATTAGCCCAAAAGTGTTTATCTAAAAGCCATGCCATCCTGGAAGCTGAGGAGAAAAAGCTCACTTCATTATCATCTATTGTTAAAGGATTAAATCAGGGCTGGAGATAAAAACATCTTTGTCTTTCGCTTGTTGTGCACAAATGGCTCCACATGCAGGTATAACATTGAAATGCTTTCTTGGAACTTGTAGTCAGCGCTGCTCTACTCCTGGTGTGCTGACACTGGCTTCTCTACCATCCCATCCCATTTCGTTTGATACAGCCCAGATGCTGCAGAGACTGTCCTTCAGCATCCTTATCTTCAAACACCCTGCTCTGATTTGGATCAGCACAAGGTGCTCAGAGGCCAATCATATACCTACCAATGAGTTGGTCTGAAAATCTGGCCTGGTGGTTTTATTGAAATTGTCCTATATGTAGATCCACAGAAGGTTAAAGATGCCTTACAAACAAGAGAAATGAAAGGCTAGATGGTGAACCTCCTAGTCCTTGACAGGGGAAGTAGTACCAAGAGGCACTCTGGGTGCTGCAGGACACATCCACACATTCCCTCATTCCTTCCAGTTCCTTTGCTGGGGTGCAGAGGGACATGACATCCACAGTAGAACACATGGAAACACCTTCTCAGGAAGTTGAGAAGAGTTGCCTGGGGCAAGATGGAAGAAGGAGAGTAGAAAACACTTCTGTGTGCAGGACTGTCTCTAACCCTTACATTCATTTTCACAAACCTGTCTTAAACTCAGTGATCACAGGTGAGTTCAGTAGCAAGTGCATCAGGTAGAAGTAGAATAGTCTCTTCTAATCGAGGTAAGTGGCTTGGGCAATGGGGAAGATGAATTCATCATTTCATCTGATTTATCTAATGGTGGGGGTCAGCAAGAACCAGAGTAGCATAGATCCTGGGGAAGGGACACCATTTAAACAGATTGAAGAGGAAAGGAAGGCATTGCAGCCTGGAAACCTGGTGAGCAAAGATACAGAAGCACTAACACGTGAGCTCACACAGAGGCCTCTGAGGTCAGTTCAGTGGGCAGGTATAAGAATCCATTACAGCCGGGCGTGATGGTGCACGCTTGTACTCCCAGTACTTGGGAGGCTGAGACAGGAGGATCGCAGGTTCGTGACCAGCCTCAGCAACCTCGTGAGACCCTCTGCAGCTCACAAAAAGCTCTGAGACTCTGTTCCAAAATAAAAAATAGGGTTGGGGGTATAACTCCCAGAGGGAGAATACCCCGAGTTCAATCCCCAGTACCACCATCGAAAAAAAAAAGAATCCATTAGAGATTCTACAGGGTATGAAGGGCTTTGCATGTCAAGATGGAGTTTGGAGTGGTATTTGTACATGACTAAGGGGTTTCTGTTTTATGTGTAGGTATGGGCTGCTGGGGGGCCTAGAAACCATCATCCCTGGACCATGGGCTTATCCTAGTGTCCTAAGACAGGGGCTCAAGTCCTGGTTATGTCTTAGTGGGCTATGTGATCTTAGGCAAGTACCTACCTATCCCTTCTGACCCTGGATGTCTATAAAATGGGACTCATATCACCTATTTCACTTAACTTATTGTGGATGATATACAATAGTGTTTTTATAAAAAAAGAGCCTGACACATAGTAGGTTCTCCATAGGTGGTAACTATTTTTATTATGTTGTTTCTGTATTCATAGCTTGCCTTACTCCTGGTATTGCTCCTGTATGTCTCTGTATCAACATGGTGGAATACAAGTATATTTGTTCAGGGATACTCTGTCTGAACTCTGAGACTCAGTCCTCAGCATCTTACTGCCTGGTCTCCTAAGCGTGAGTTATAAGTCCAAACAGCAGTCTTTCCAAACTCACGGATGGAGTTCTAAGACCAGCTTGTCACTCTTTGCGACTCTACTTCTCTGCCCCCAAGGCTGTGTGACATCTTCCCCCATGGGGAGCCATTTCTACTTTGTCTTTAATTGTTCCTTGTTGGGGCAACTTGTCAGCCAAGGCTGCTTTCTGTCACTTGACGCCACATCTCTTCTCAGTTCAGTCAGTCAGTTGGGGACATTTGTTTAGTTGAGAGCCTGCTTTTACAGAGGACACTTTATCAGACACAAATTCACCTTGGGAGGTCCAGTAGGGCTTCCTGCCTCTGTGCCCTGGTGCACTAACTCAAGCTACCAGTGTACTTGTGCATGTTCGTGGCTGTGGTTCTACAGAGTGGGTGGGTGGGTGGTGGGTGGGGAAGGTGTGGATGGTAGCAATGGAGCTTCTTAGCTGAGCATCACTGGGCTACAAGATCTTTGCAACCTGTTCCTTTCTTCTTGGTGAGTGATTCCCCCCAGAACCTCATTTCGGGGCCCTCTCAGTTTCCAATAGGACCCCAACTCTGTTGAAGATCATTTGCTATTATTTGTTCCTAAGTTTTTTGTGCCAATTTAGAATTTTCTATGTTCTACCACATATGACATCCCCTTTGATCTTGACAACAGCCCTGGGAGGACAGAGGGGTCAGTTCTCAGCAATGACATTAAGGTTCCACTTTTGGAAATGAGTAAAATCAGACTAGGGAGGGTCACCCACCTCTCAGCGAGAAAGCTGTTGGCTCTCTCTTCACCATAGCGGGAACTCCATATAAACAGACAAGTGATTTCAGGGCCACAGAGTAGAGGGCTCGCCTTCCAAGCGGTTTTGGGAAAAGTCTAATTATCTGTGTCTGGCCAGTTTCTGGCCTTTGATTCTCCTGCCTGTCTTTCCAGGAGTCTGCATCCTGGCTCTTCACCTTCTGCCCCAGTCTCAGCTATGTGCCCTTCTCACAGAAGAGTTGCTCTTCATATCCCTTTAAAGGGCCTTTTTCCTTTTCTCCTTCTGTCCCCAGCCTCCTTATAGAGATGCCTGAGCTCTCTTTCCATTTATTGTTAAATGGAGCCAAGCCTTTATCCGTCCCTTTGGGATGAACTATTGTTATCCATTAATAATTAACCTTTACATGGAGGTCTACTCATAGGCATTTCACCCAAATGCAGAGAAGGCCAAAGTGGCCCGGCCACAGAGATCGCCCATGCTGAAGCACAGTAGAGAGGGTCAGAAAGGAGATACTGCCAGTCCTTAAACTTCTATTGTCTCCTTTCTGGTTCCCTCACTTGACTAAGCAGCTTGCAGTGTTTCCCTTTGTGCATGGGCAGTCCAGGAAAGCTAAACAAGAAATTCAGCTTTTGAATTGGGAAGCTGAGCGTGCATGACTTTCCACAATGTTGACAATGAGTTTCACCAGTGGTTCCAAGTCTCTGCAGAGGTAAAGCACATGGACTGTGGAGCCAACTGGCTGGGCTCCAGTCCTACTCAACCACTTACTGACTTTGTGACTGTGAGCTGGTTCCTTAACTACTCTCTGGGCCTGTTTTTGCATCTGTAAAATGAGGAGATGATTGTAGGTATCCCAAATAGGTGCTGTCAGGATCTGATGGGATGTGGGTGATAAATCTTTACTACAGTACCTGGTAGTAGATGTTCAAAAAATGTTAGGATCATTATTATTCTCAGTGGTATTTACTATGGTTAGGTCCACTGTCAAGGTTACATAATAGGTGACACATTTCCAATGCTGTGTCATTGTCATATATCGCTCTTATAATGCCTAGTAAAAGCCAAATAGCCCTGCTTGATTTTCTCCTATTTATGGAGGAGAGAAGGGAAAGAATTCTATAGTTGGATTAAATCATGTGTACTGAAATGACCCATCCAATTAACTTTCACAGAACTGAATTGTAAAACTTATTTTGGCTCCTGAGTCTTGTTTTACTGAAAATGGAAGCGATAATATAACTTTCTCAGGGCTACGCGAAGGATGAAACGAGATTAACGATAACCACAGCAGCCACCCTCCCCACCAAGTAGCTGAGACTTTTGTGCCCGTACTATGTGCCATTTCTAAGTGTTTTACATGTAATAAAGCATTTTATCATTACCAAGTAGTTTACCCTTTTATCCCATGTTCAGAGGAAGAAACAGACCCAGAGAAGTTACTTTGCCAAAGTTGCATAGCTTGAAAGTGGTACATGTGGGATTTAGACCTAAATCTGGGTCTTGATTTAGAATTTGAATAAGATAATGAAAAGGAAATAGCAAAGTAGTTGTAGGCTCAATATTTAGTCCCTTGCTTCCTCCATTTTTCCCTGGTGATGATGATGATGATGATGATGATGATGATGATGATGGTGATGACTATTATTTCTGGTACTGGGGATTGAACCCAGCGGCATTCTATCTCCGAACTTGATCCTCAGCCTTGTTTTTTCTTTATTTTTAAACAAGGTCTTGCTAAGTTGTCGAGGCTGGACTTGAATTTGTGATCCTCCTGTCTCAGCCTCCCAAGTACTGGGATTGCAGATATCCACCACCATGCCCGGCTCCCAGTTTGTTATTGTTGTGTGAATATATATCACTCAAATATCAGAGCACTGAGAACCATCCCAGGGTGCTATATCAAAATTGAGTTCTTAGCCGGGTGTGGTGGCACACGCTTGTAATCCCAGTACTTTGGGAGGCGGAGACCGGAGGATCCGGGTTCGTGGCCAGCCTCA
>PVJS01043579.1:0-17009 GCA_004027185.1 Glis glis | reverse complement strand
AAATTGAAAGAGATGGAATTCTTCCAAACTCTTTTTACGAGGCCAACATCACATTAATACCAAAGACAAATAAAGATACCTCAAGGAAAGAAAATTACAGACCAATATCATTAATGAACATAGACGCAAAAATTCTAAATAAAATACTAGCCACGCGCATTCAAAATCATATTGAGAAAATCGTACACCATGACCAAGTTGGTTTCATCCCAGGAAACAAGGCTGGTTCAACATACGCAAAACAATACATGTTATCCATCACATAAATCGAACTAAAAACAAGAATCACACGATCATTTCAATAGATGTGTAAAAAGCATTTGACAAAATTCAACACCCATTCATGTTAAGAACTCTACAGAAAATCGGAATAGAAGGAACATACCTCAACATCATTAAGTCAATATATAAGAAACCCAAAGCCAACATCATATTGAATGGGGAAAAATTGCCAGAATTCCCCTTAAAATCAGGAACAAGACAAGAATGCCCACTCTCACCACTCCTTTTCAATATAGTCCTTGAAACTCTTGCCAGAGCAATAAGACAAGAGAAGGATATCAAAGGAATTCAAATAGGAAAAGAAGAACTAAAATTATCTTTATTTGCAGATGACATGATCCTATACCTAGAAGACCCAAAGAACTCAACCAAAAACCTACTAGAGCTGATTAACAAATTCAGCAAAGTAGCAGGATAGAAGATCAACCTAAAAAAATCAGTAGCTTTCATATATGCCAGCCATGAATCCACTGAGAAAGAAATCCAGAAAACAATTCCATTCATAATAACTTCAAAACCAATCAAATACCTAGGAATAAACTTAACCAAAGAGGTAAAAGACCTCTACAGAAAACTATAGAACACTGAAGAAATCGAAGAAGATCTTAGAAGATGGAAAGATCTCCCCTCCTTTTGGATAGGCAAAATAAATATTATCAAAATGGCCATCCTGCCAAAAATGATCTACAGAGTCAATGCAATCCCTATCAAAATACCAACATCATTTTTTTCAGATCTAGAAAAATCAGTCATTAATTTCATATGGAGAAACAAAAGACCCAGAATAGCCAAAGCAATTCTTAGCAATAGAAACATGTAGGAGGCATTACAACACCTGATTTCAAATTATACTACAGAGCTACAGTAATAAAATCAACCTGTTATTGGCACAAAAACAGACACATAGACCAGTGGAACAGAATGGAAGATACAGAAACAAGTCCACAAACTTATAGCCAATTGATTTTCGACAAATGTGCCAAACACATACATTGGAGAAAGGACAGTCTATTCAACAAATGGTGCTGGGAAAACTGGTTATCTACCTGTAGAAAAATGGAACTGAATCCTTACCTCTCACCCTTCACAAGAGTCAACTTGAGATGGATCAAAGACTTGGAAGTTAGACCACAGACTGTGGAATTATTAGAAGAAACCATAGGTCCACCACTCCATCATATAGGCACAGGTAGAAACTTCCTCAACAAGACCTACAAAACACAGAAAATTAAAACAAGAATTAATAAGTGGGATAGCATTAAACTACAGAGCTTCTGCTCATCAAAGGAAACCATCAAGAGCCTATAGAATGGAAGAAGATATTTGCAAGCTATCCCTCTGACAGAGGTCTAATATCTAGGATATACAAAGAACTTAAAAGACTTTACACTAGAAAAACAAATAACCTGATCAAGAAGTGGGCAACTGAAATGAATAGACACTTCACAAAAGAAGAGATACAAATGGCCAATAGATACATGAAAAAATGTTCAACATCATTAGCAATCAGGGAGATGCAAATCAAAACTACTCTAAGATTTCATCTAATCCCAATTAGAATGGCAATCATTAAGAAGTCAACAGCAAATGTTGGCGAGGATGTGGCGAAACTGGGACTCTTCTACACTGTAGGTGGGATTGCAAACTAGTTCAACCACTATGGAGATCGGTGTGGAGATTCCTCAGAAAACTGGGAATGGATCCACCATATGATCCAGCTATACCACTACCGGGTATCATACCAAAGGGATTGAAACTAGAAAACTACAGTAATATATGCATACCCACGTTCATAGCAGCACAATTCACAGTGGCCAAATTATGGAACCAACCTAGGTGTCCATCAACAGATTAATGGATTACAAAATTATGGGAAATACAAACAATGGAATTCTACTCAGCAATAAAGAACAAAATAACAGCATCTGCAAGAAAATGGAAGGATCTGGAGAACATTATATTAAGTGAGATTAGCCAATCACAAAAAGAGAAGGGTCATATGTTTTCATTAATATGCACAACCTAGGGAGTAGTGGGGACACAAAAGGGATTTCAATGACAACAGAGAACCCTCTGTGATGCAAGGGAAGTGGTACAAGGGAAGGGGAAGGGCAAGAAAGAAGTGAATCTATGGAATTACTATCATAAACAATGTGTACATATGAGATTATACCAACATCATTCTCAGTACTACATGTGAGGAGGAGGTGGGGTGGAGGGACACCAAGAGCTGTGTGCATGTATGTTAACACCAAGCTGATATTCTTTGTGATGTGAGACTACAATGCACCAATAAAAAGACGTAAAAAAATTTAAAAATAAAAAACAGCAATAGAGCTTGAAGAGAAGTAGAAAGGTAGTTGAAACAAGTTAAGTCTTCATCTATTTTAATGTAAGTCAAGAAATAGTTTCTAGATAGATAGAACAAGAAATAGCTGACATTTAGAACTATTGAGGGGAAACCAGTAGAAATAACTAAGGAGTTGAAAATGTTTGCCTCTGGGAAGAAGAATTAGGTTGGTTTTCATGTGTTTATCTCCAGAGTTGCAAATTAGTAAGAGGGGTCACAATTCAATTCTGGAAGAATTTATAGGATCAAAATACTGATATGAATCAACCTACTTCTTCTTGCAATTTGTTCAGAAATTAGTTGGTTTCTTAAATCTCAAAAACAAACTGGAATGTTATGGTGTGAATATAATGTCCCCTGGAAAAGCTCAGGTATCGGCAATATGAAAAATATTCAGAGGGGAAGTAACTGAATCAGGGCTCTATTCTCATGATAGGTTCATAATTTGAATGGATTTACTGGGGGTACTATAGGCACATAGGGGGTGGCTGCAAAAAGTAGGTCACTAAGATCATGGCCTTGGGGACTATGTCTATCCCTGGTCCCTTCTTCCCTCTGTTTCCCACTGCCATGAAGAGCTTTCTTCTACCACACCCTGCTGTCCGGATGTTTCTGCCTTTGAGCCAGCTGACCATGGACTGAACCTCTGAAACTATGAGCCCAAATAAACCTTTTCTCCTCTAAGTTGTGTGTTGGGTATTTTGGTCACAACAACAACAAAAATGAACTAAAACATAGAATCTATAGAAAACTGTCAACCAAAGCACATGTCTTTCAGTAGAAAAATAACAGAAAAGCAGCAATAGGAAAACATGCAAATATAATGCATACATGTTTATAAGCACACATGCAAATACACAAAAATGAAAAATGTTACTGACATTCTTGAACTCAGTGCTGTCAAAGGGGTAAGTGGTCTACATGACTAGTCCATATAATTCTCACAATGGCTTCCATGGGGATTGGAATTCTTATTCCCATTTATGGCTAACAAAGCTAAGGTTAAATAGAGACTTGTCCACAGTCATGTATTGAAGTAGGTAGAGAGGTGGTACACAAACCTGCCCTTCCCATTAAACAGGGCCTCTCACTTATTGACCAGTAGTAGAACATACTAAGGGCACCTTGGGAGATCCAAAGAGCTAAGTTCAAACAAGAGAGAAAGACAGCATTACCAAATAATACAAGTATGACCAAGAGCAGGAGCATCAGCCCTGGGGGTAGTGTAAGGTAACAGACTGGGGTTCATAGAGCAAAGTGGGCACAGGCCTGGGAGTTGGGAGCTTCTGAGCTTTCAGGACATCCAAATACTTTATGAAAAATGAACTGGAGTAAAGATTAAAGTCCTAGCTGGATCCACATACATCAGAGAACTATAAATCAGAACTCAAAGCCAGAAATGGAGCTTTTAGTCCTAGGACTGCTAACTTTTCAACTGGGGAGAGAAACATGAGTTTCCCAAGAGTCAACTGACCACAAGAGGCCAGAAGTTGGTTTCCTGGGAGTCCCTCTTAAGGTAGGGGCATACTTGGTTGAGACACTTAAAGGATACTTCTTTGTAATATTTAGAGAAGCAAAGAACCTTTTAACTCAAATGCAACAGATAGCATCTCTCAATCCAAGAAAGCCCACCTGCTTCATTGCTACCCATTTCCCTCCAAGAATGAATGCTTGTATTTGTCTCTCTCCCAAGCTGCTAAGAAAACAGCCCATTTATGGACTCTTTCCTGTGACATCTACAAGCCATGAGTGGTCTACTTCCTACCAGAAGATCTGTCATTGGAGTCCCACCAGGAAGAGGTAGAATACAAGCTGATAGTTTTCTAAAGAGGGGGAAAAAGGAAGCAAGATCTAAGAAGAAAGCAAAAAAAAGGGGGGGAGAGTAAGTAAAGAAAAAAGAGGTGGCACTGCTGAATGCTGCAAAGGGAAATGTAAAAAAATCATCAATAGGCTGGCTGTGGAAAAGTTTTCATTCATGTGTCTTTCAACTCTCAGTTTATTCAGATATAAGATTTCCTTTGTGTCCTTTTTTGCATTGAAGTAACAGAAATTTCTTATTTCATATTGAAGTAACAAAAGAATTTCCTATTGCATAATAAATCTACTAAAGATCTAAACCAATACAACTTAATTATTTTTACTTTCATTTAAAATGTAATATCATTAAGGTTGGATGTTTCCTTTTCTCAGATGTTCTGTGTTTTACATTCTGTATAGTCCAAAGGAAATAAATACCGCTTTGAGTTTGAGTATTACATGGATTTCTGAAAGATAATAGATTCTAGAGATCAAGGAATACAGGATCAATATCTATCCTTGATATCTGTCTTTGTAACTTACCTTTGTGTGAAAATGCACCATTGCCCAACTCAAGAAATTTGAACACCATTTGTAATTTCAAAACTATTCTAGCCAGGCGTGGTGGCGCACGCTTGTAATCCCAGTACTTTGGGAGGCGGAGACCGGAGGATCCAGGTTCGCGGCCAGCCTCAGCTGTGTCGCTCTCTCTCTCCTTGTCTCTCTCTCTCACTCTCTCTCTCTCTCTCCTTAGTGAGGCCCTCCGCAACTTCGTGAGACCCGGTTTCAAAATAAAGTATAAAAAATAGGGCCGGGGGCATAGCGTGGAGGTAGAACGCCCCTGGGTTCAATCCCCGGTACCGCAAAAAAAAAAAAAACTATTCTTATAGACAAAGTGCTATAAAATGGAAATGATCTTTGGGTAAAGAAAAGAGAACTAGATTTCCACAGCCTCCAAGTTATATTTAAACTGGTCTTTGTACTGTCTTGGGGGTAAAGTGGTCTTTTGGTTGTCAAAGCATGCCTTTTCTGGAACATCAGCAACACAGAGATGAAAACCTCATGTGTAAGCTTAATACAAGGATAAATGTTGAAAACAAAAGCACATCTTCATATTGTTTTATTAGGATTGAATCACCCACTTCTTATCATAAATCCACATTTATATCTCTTACAACAATTGACACTCTATTTCACCTTTCTAAAAGCAATTGAAGTTGGGAGGTTCCAATTCTAGTCTAGACTTTGAGCTTCTCAAGCCACGAAGCACACTTCACTCCTCTTTGGATGTCCCAATCTTGGCAAAGCACCTGGAACCAAATAGCCTTCCAAAGCATGGTTAGTGAAATGAACTAACAAATAAAAACAAAGAATTTCAAAACACCAGAACTAAAAGACAGACATTTTTCTGATGTGACTTAGAAAAAAGCAATGGAAAACATTTGCAGAACTGACACACACAGCTATCAAAAGTGAAGATGCTCCAGACGAAGAAGAGGAGAAAATGTAAGCTCTTCAGCATTTCAGGCCTTGATCCTATATGGGACGGTTTTTAATTAAGGAAAATGACAAAATAAATTCAGTAAAGAAAACCAAAAACTGCAAACATATTTTATCTCATGAATAAGTAAATTTAACATAAATAATATTGTGAACTAAAATTTCAGAGCAGAGAAAATTCAAAATAAAAAAGAACACGTTAAATATTCAAAGTAGCCCCTAAAATAAATTATCCTAAGGAATAAATAAGTTATCCTAAGAAATAAACAAGGGAAACATTGAGAAATATAAAGAGGAGTGAAGTATGGTTCCTGACCCTGAGAAGCTCAGAGTATTCATTAGAATTCGAAACTCCCAATTTAGAAAAGTAAAGTAGAATGTCAATCAGTATGAGAGATCTAAATGATGGACTCAAGATAAGAAGTGGGTGATTTAATGATAGTAGAAATAAGAGGTAATTGAAAAGTGTCAAAAGGAAACACACTCTAACTGGAATTACTTAAGTTAATAATTTGTCATTCTTTCCTATAATACCAGGCTAAGCTGACCTAAAAGACAAAGTATCAAACACTAATTAGACATTTTATCCTAACTGTTTTTGACCCATAAAACTTTTAGCCATAATATGTATCCTTGGTTTCTTAAAAAGCAAAGCAAAGAAAAACTCTGCAAAGGTAATTAAGATGACTTTACTATATCAACTGAATATTCATTATAAATTTTCAAACTGCCACCTAGATTACTCATACAGGATTTGTTATTTTGACATTTCAAATTACAGAAGTGTATTAACCTTTGTTAAGTTGGGAGTTGCAACCTGCAGTGGAAGGACCACCCTTGCCAGCATTGGGAATTGGTGTCTTTCTGATCTGATTTCCATGCGTTTGATAAAGGATGCTATTCAGCTGTTGTGCTGCTGATTCCATTCCTGGAGGACTTCCCCCTGGGCAGCCTAGTGATCGCTTTCCACTGGTTATTCATGCACTGTATTGATTGACACCACCAGACCAAGCTATTACATCCTTTTAAAAATATATGACTTTCAGTAGAAAAAATCTTTTACAGAATTCAATTAATATGTTTTTAAAGATAACATATATGACTCACAGAGTGCAAAATAAAATTACTAGTGGGTACATTCCTTTCTCTAGGATGGAACAAAAATCCAGGAAATTATTTTCCTCTCCATAATAAGTAAAAAACAAAAACTGGAGAATGCAAGCTAGGCATCAGTAGCTTTGATAATTACAAGTAATAGTAACAATTAAATCCTCACAATATTTACCAATCTTACACTAACAAAATATGTATATTTAATTTATACACTATATATTATGTTATTATATTATATATTATATATATCAAATATATATATATATATATATATGCATATATATGTCCCCTTTCTTTTTTGCTATTTGTCACAATACCCTGGTATGGGCCATAAAATGCCTCTGTAATTGTTTTTGTGCCAAAGAAGCTAAATTTTCCCCCTATTTCTATCCTCTGCTTCTTCAGGGACATGAAGACTATATCTCACAGTCTCCCGTATTTGTAAGTAGATTTATGTAACTATTTTTTGTCCAGTGTACATGTCTCATATAACTTGGGGACCTTCCTTAAATGATAGGTAATGCACATCCTTTAACTCTTTCCTGCTAGCTAGAATGTGGACCTGGTGGCTGGAGCTGGATGGCTATCTTGAGCCACAACATAACCTTGATAACTGAGACACACACACAAGAGCACTAAGACAGAAGGCACGATTTGTGGGACAGATCTCCCATGTCAGCCTTATACTACTTATCCACAAATCTTTTCATACCAGTTAAATAAATTTCAATTTTGCTTAAGACACTATATTTTGGGTCTCTGTCACTATTAGTAAAAACCAAATCCCAAATAGTAATGTCCATTGGTAATAGAAAATTGGAAAAGGATATAAGTTATCACCCTTGGAGTGTTAGTACTTTTCCTTTGAGAATATGTATATGCCCACAAATCTATGCACATAGAGAATAATAATGTAAGAATAACAAATATAATAGCTATCATTTTGTGGGTTCAATTCCCACTATTACATACACACACAAAATGATAGTTATTATATTTGTTATTGAATATGTTATTGAATATTAATATATATGAATTCCAAGCAGTGCAGCAGCCCTCCACCCTAAAGCCCTGTTCATCAAACATGATTGCTCACTTCCCAAAACTAGCAGTTGGAAATAATTTACCTCTGCTACAGAATAAAAATGAACCTACAATCTTTAGAATGTTTTGCATTTTATAATTCTCAAAGGGAATTATCCTACAAATAACTATTTTCACCTACAGTCACCTTTTAATGTATGCAGAACAGGTATTATCCCTATCTTAAAAATGCGAAGCCGGGCGTGATGGCGCACGCTTGTAATCCCAGTACTTTGGGAGGTGGAGACCGGAGGATCCGGGTTCACGGCCAGCCTCAGCTCGCTCTCTCTCTCTCTCTCTCTCTCTCTCTCCCTGTCTCTCCCTCTCTACTTAGTGAGGCCCTCTGCAACTTCGTGAGACCCGGTTTCAAAATAAAGTATAAAAAAAAAAATAGGGCCGGGGGTGTAGCGCGGAGGTAGAACGCCCCTGGGTTCAATCCCCAGTACTGCAAAAAAAGAAAATTCGAAAGCTTAAACATCAGAGAAATTAAGTCATTTTAAAAATGTCACACAGCCATTAAAAGAGAGGACTAAATTCAAAATGCATCTTTACAATTTTATTATTATTCCCACTACATTAAAGGCATACCATGAATTTTGAAAGCATTTTTTTTCTCACCAATAATTCTAAAGCTATGGTCATGCATATTGATACTATACCATGGGCCAGATTCTCCAATAACAAACACTAATCTCTATGGTTAATCAAGAAATTCCAGAAGTTTCATTTTCTCTTTCAGGTTAATAAGATGGAAATCAATGCCCCACATTTTTCAAATAGCTTGAAATTAGTCCAGGAGATTAGTATTAATTTAGCACACATTCATCTTGGTCATATAATAAAGATGTACAGCCATGAAAATATTATGTAATCAATGAACATCCAAACTTAGAAGATAAAACATAAAATTGTAGACCTGGAGGAATTCTTGGGCGTCATCTAGTACAACTGTTTCTACAGATGAGAAACGTGACCTCACGGTGTGAGGAGGCTTGCTTGATGTCACACCACCAGTGACAGTCACTTCAAGGAATGGAACCCAGATCTCTTGGAGACAAAGGCTTATGCTTTTTGAACCACAACTTGGCGCAGTGGATGGAGCATATATGATTCTTCAATTAAGAGGATTCTTCAGATATGTTTTCTTTCATTAAAAAGCTCTATTACTACGTTGGAGATGTAATGACTTTTCCTTTTATATCCTGGTAAGACTCCTTTTATATGCATCTAGAGAATGGGACCACTCTGTTGCCAGCCATGAGTTAGTTACACAACTAACCACCAAGTTCACAACATGAAGATAATGAAAACATGAACCGCTTATATGTGCTGAGTCACTCTCAAGGTCACTTTAGCCAACCACACCATTGAGGCTCTGAGTTCAATGGCTGTCACCATTTGACTTACTTGTTGCAACTGCCAAGGTATATATAACCCACACTTTACCAGCTAAGTGCTCTCTTCACTAACCCTGCGGGGGGGTGTCCTGGCCATGTTACTGTGGGACACCTGAGAAAGCACTTCGATCATTACGGGAGGTGTTTAAATGAACACAGACCTCAGTCCTATACCCTGAAAGTTCTTACCCCATTGTCAACTACATCCCTCACCATACAACTGGGTAAGATTAGGTAGGTAGGTAAGTAGGTAGGTATATAGATGATAGATAGATGATAGATAGATGATAGATAGATAGATAGATAGATAGATAGACAGACAGACAGATAGATAGATAGATAGATAGATGGATGATAGATGATAGATAGATAGATAGATAGATAGATAGATGATAGATAGATAGATAGATAGATAGATAGATGATGATAGATAGATAGATAGATAGACAGATGATAGATAGATGATAGATAGACAGACAGACAGACAGATAGATAGATAGATAGATAGATAGATAGATATAAATAGATGTTTTACATTAGCTTTGTTGTTTTAGAGCAGTTTGGTTTATAGTAATAATGAGTGGACAGTGCAGAGATTTCCCACATACCCTCTTCCCTCACACATGCATCATCTCCAAGCTATCCGCATCCCCATCAGAATGGAACATTTGTTATCACTTCAACTAAAGAACCCACATGGACACATCATAATCACACAAATACATTTTTTAAACTGACCTGTATATTTATTTCGAATCTCTTTGTACATTAGGACCATCTTATTCTTAAGCCCCTACCTCCACCCTTCATATTGGCAATTAGTTTGGAATATATTGCATTCAAATTATGATGTGTAAATTGATGATGTATAAAGAAACAAGACTTAAATTGCCCTTTCTCCAGAGAAGACTGAAAAGCAAATAAGGGAAACCAAGAAATATTAACCCGAGCCAGGCGAAGTGATGCATACCTGTATTCCCAGCTACTCGGGCAGCTGAGAAAGGAGGATCACAGCTTTGAAGCCAGCCTGGGAAATTTAGTGGAACTCTATTGCAAAATAAAAATGTAAAACGATCTGGGTAATGTAAGTCAGTGGTAGAGCACTTGCCTAGCATGTGTGAAGCCCTGGGTTCAGTCCCCACAAAGGAAGGAAGGAAGGAAGGAAGGAAGGAAGGAAGGAAGGAAGGAAGGAAGGAAGGAAGGCCCAAAATTCATTGTCAATTTCCCTATAAACATTTAAATAGTGCTGCAATATATGAGTTTTCTGGGTTTAGGGAGGAGGTGCGGGGTGGGGGCTTATTTTACTAGTAACTGGTATCTTATGTGTAGATGTAGATATATAGAGATGAGCTGGGCATGGTGGTGCACACTTGTAATCCCAGTACTTGGGAGGCTGAGACCAGAGGATCCGGGTTCGCGGCCAGCCTCAGCTACTTAATGAGGCCCTCCACAACTTCGTGAGACCCTGTTTCAAAATAAAGAATAAAAATAGGGCTGGGGGTGTAGCTCGGAGGTAGAATACCCCTGGGTTCAATCTCCAGTACCGCAAAAAGAAACAAAAAAAAAGATATATAGAGATGATAGACAGATAGATGACAGATGATAGATAGATTAGATAGATAGATAGATAGATAGATAGATAGATAGAATTATAATTCTTACCAAGTGATTTGGCCATATCCAATTTTGTGTAGCTATATATTACCTCCTTTGTTTTACAGAAACTGTAGTATCATATCAAAGCCTAGTATGTCTGAAAAACAGAAATCACTTTGTGAATGAATATCTACAACTTATGCCTGACCTAGTCAGACTTCTATACACACACATTTCTCCAAATAACCTGTAGTTGTGAACTTGCTTGAGCAAAGTATGAGCCATATATAGAGCAAAGGGGAAAAGCCATGCAGTCCTGTACCTAGATCCACAATACCTTGATAACATAGCCCAAACTTTTAGTCTAAAATCACTAAAATGTTATTTTAGTAAAAACAATTGAACTGCATTACTTTGAAATTTGTGGTGATTATGCATCTGTGTTAATAATTGTGTACCTTTGTTGTTTCTCATCATATGTCTTCTATTATCATTAAGAAATGGTGCTTAAGAAACTAAGCAAAGGTATTAAGAAACAAAGATGACCTTGCTCAGGTGGAACATAAATTTCAGCAGGGAATTATAATCATAGATAGAATTTATAAAATACAACATAAAAATAAATGGCTGGAAGAGAATGGTATGATCCCATTTGCATCCTTAGAAATCACTCTGGCTTCTTGATGAATAGAGAAGTAAAAATAATAGTGAGGAGAGTGGTCCAACAGTTCAGACAAGAAATTAGGAAGATCTATGTCAAGGTGGACTCATGATGAATTTGTGATATATTTTAGAAGTCAAAGAGACAAAACCTGGGGTGGATTTATTTATTTATTTATTTATTTATTTGTTTGTTTGTTTGTTTGTTTGTTTGTTATTTTGTGGTACTGGGAATTAAACCCAGGGGTAATCTACCTCCAAGCTATACCCCCAGTCCTATTTTTATTTTTATTTTGAAACAGGGTCTCGCTACATTGCTGAGAGTCTCACTACTTACTGATGCTGTCTTCGAATCCATGATCCTCCTGTCTCAGTCTCCCAAGTACTGATATTACAGGCATGCGCCACCACTATCCTGAATGCACCTGATCTTTTCTGCTGATAGATTTAATGCAAAGTAAAAAAGGAACTTATTAAGAATGGTGCCCAGGATTCTTGCCTGTGACTCTGTTAGGTGGTAGTATCGTCCACTGAAAGAGGAACCAAGAAGGAAGTACAGGTTACTGGAGAAACTTAGCAACTTCCATTCCAGATGGGTTAATCTAAGATTTTACATGGAACAGCAAAATGAAGATGTTGACTAAGTATTTAAAATAAGAGCTGTGACTTGAGGCACAAATATAGCGTTAGAGATGGAATTTAGAAGGCCATCAGCACATGATGACAATGAGGTCAGAGGAGCAGAACCACTTGATGAAGAAGAAACATCCAAATGAAAAGAGAATAGGCTAGGGATGCAGCGCATTGGTAGAGGGCTTGTCTAGCATGCGTGAGGCCCTGGGTGAGGCCCTGGGCTTGATCCCCAGCACCACAAAGAAAAGTAAACCTGCAAGAAATGGAAAAGAAGCAGATGGGTGACACAGAAAGACTACCATATTTGTAGATTAAGGACTTAACAGATGGGATGGTGGTTTACTGAAATATGGAAAATATAAGAGGATTATTGGAAAATTAAGATTAAAAATCAGTAACTATGCTGGGTGTAGTGGTGTACGCCTGTATTCCCAGTACTTGGGAGGCTGAGACAGAAAGATCACAGGTTTGAAACCAGCATCAGTAACTTAGCGAGGTCCTCAGCAACTTAGTAAGACCCTGTTTCAAAATAAAAAATGAAAAG
Source organism: Glis glis (assembly GCA_004027185.1). Lineage (NCBI taxonomy): Eukaryota > Metazoa > Chordata > Mammalia > Rodentia > Gliridae > Glis > Glis glis. Next base: position 4,054 of record PVJS01043579.1, on the reverse strand, counting down.
GGCCAGAGATGTAGCTCAGAAGTAGAATGCCACTGAGTCCAATCCCCAGTAACCCCCTCAAAAGAAAAAAGAGAGAAAACTCAATAATTATGTAATTACTGTTAGATTTAAGGTCACTGTGATTCCTCAGAAGAGAGAGATCAAGAATGTAGTTTGAATATGTGAGTCTGTAGCTCAGAGAAGAAGTCTTGGGTAAGGATAAAAATGTTGAAAATTCTAGCATGCATGGTATTAAAGTCATAAAATTGGATGTGATCACCTTGAGGAAAATATCAAAAAGTAACGATGGCTGGAATTTGAGTTAAAAGGAAGGGATAGTAAAGGAGAATGAGACTGAGTTGCTGCTGAGACAAGAGGAAAGCCTGAAGACCAGGATATGGTGGAAGCTAAGACAGACACTTTCTCCCACAGAGGAAAGGGTCGACTGTGCTGCACACTGCTGGCAAGTTGAGTAAGATGAGGACAGGAACATAACACTGGCTTTGGCACAAAAGATGCAGGCCAAATGTGAGTAGTTTGAAACTGGACAGAAAGTGGGAAAGGGTGATGGCACATAGACTGTCTTTAAGGAGTCTGACCAGGAAGGGTGGCAAAGAAAGGAAGCAGCAGACTGAGGGTGACAGGAGACGTGGACTTAGAGGAATACTGTAGCATATTTTTATACTGATGAGAATAATCCAGAAGAAAAATAATGTAAAAGACCAAAGGAAGTACTGAAGCATTTAGAAATAGAAGTGGGAGCTGGGTGTGGTGGCCCACATCTGTAATCCCAGTTCTTGGCAGGCTGAGACAGGTTCACGGCCCCCCTCAGCAACTTAGTGAGACCCTGTTTCAAAAAGTGAAAAATAAAATAGGGCTGGGGGTGTAGCTCAGAAGTAGAATGCCCCTGGGTTCAATCCCCAGTACAAAAAAAAAAGACAAGTGGGGATGGGATCCCAAGAAAACTTGTACTCACTGGATTTTGATGAAAGAATCCACTCTCCTTCCATCTTTTCTATAAGAAAGACAGAGATGCAGGTTATTTAGAGTCAGCAGTGAGAGTTCTCCAAAGACTGTAATTTTTCAGAGTGATGTGTGAGATGAGCTCTTCTGCTTAGAACCGGGCAGGAAGAAGGGGAAGTGCAGGGAAAGCTCTGAGGAGCAAGTAGACAGAACAGTCAACCTGCAGAAGAGAAAGTAAGCTGAAGAGTGGAACAAGGAGAATGTTCAATATATACTAATGTGATTTTCTCAGTTGCGTTTCCATGGACGTGACCTTCACTCTACTCAGAAGCATCCACCTACAGAGGGGTTGGAGAGTCTATGGCAGGAGGCCTAAGAAGGTGCAATTAGGATTGATGTAGCAGGAACAGAAAGAAAGCCATCACTGCTCAGCTGAATCCCTAGCAGTAGCATACATTTTTCAAACAGACTTTGTCTAAAGAAAAAGTATGTTCTAAATTCCTTACACTCAGTGTATCAGAAGTGACTCTGACTGGTTTGACTATCAAGTTTATTATTAGTAGAGAAAACTCAAAATAGGGCACAGGAAAAGTTCCTCCCACGTGAGAGGGGGAATGCCCACCTAATTCAGCACTAAAAATAATATGGACAGGAGAAGAGCAAGAGGTAGCGAAACCTTTTTCTTTCCTCCCTCTCAGCATGAAATCTGAACAGTGAAGGTGTACAAACATTCCAATAGCTACAAAAGCACCCAAAAACATTAGAGCTAGCAGCTGCTTCTCCAGGGAGATCCCAGAGGAGACACAAACTGCTAGTGGAAAGCCTTCCTTTGTCTCGGCGCTGTCTCATATGCATGGAACCAAGAGTGCACACACCCTGCTATTGGTTTCTCAAAGTACGTGTGGAATATGAGGGATATAAAGGGGCTAAGGGGCTGGACAACCAGAAAGGACCTGGCACCAGGGAAAACGGACCACAAAGAACGAGATCTGTGCACCCAGAAAGAATAGCTAAGACACACACAAGACCTTCAAAAGGCCACAGAAGCCCCAGGGGGGACCAGGGCATGGGGCTAACTATCAGAGCAGGTAGGACATCCTTCCTCCCCAGCAAAGACAGCAGAGGTCCCGAGTTTATTAAGTGAGTTTGAGGTTATTTGCTCTTGATCTTAAAGCAAGTAATAAGCTGTTCCATGTATACAAGTGTCATCAAGAAGAGAAGCCAGAGAGAGTGGAGAGATTTGGAAGTCCAAACACCCAAAAGTTCCCCAAAGCAATGGGATCTAATAGGAAAGTTCTGTTAAGTAAAATTTATATCTGTCTCCTGCCCTACGAACTCATGAAGGTCCCACAGTATTCACTGTTTTCAACCAGTAACAGTTCCCTATTAATAATGATTTTTAATTTGTGAACTCTGGTCTCTGTCACCAATTTTTATAGAGTCCACTTAGATTATATTGTTCTTATTTTCATTTTTAAATATTAAAGCAATTTTATATTTTAAATATAAGCTTTTCTTTTCCATATTAAAAATGTCCAAAATTCTTCAATCTTTTCTAGCAACTTTTTGACCTGAATTCCTTCATTCAGTAAATACATTTTGCCAAATGTTTGAGAAGGCAAGATAATTCTTGAGTGTATTCTACTTTCAACCACAAAGAAGTTAACCCATTTTTGCTAACATTGAAAATTTTATATATATATATATATATATAAATTTTCTTAGATTCAAATTCCTTAAGGCATCATTCAAACTTCACATGAGGTTCAGAGTGTAGTAATTAGCAGTGGGCCGCTTACATTTGCCAATGTATTTGTACAAACATATGTTGGCACTTGGTTCCATATCAGCTCCACATCAAAGAAGGAGGCTGAGGAGGACTGATTTCACCTCGGGGCTGGATTAGTGTCTCTGCCTGAAATAGGCCTCTTTTAAGGATATGATGTGGGAGAAACTGAAGAACCTGCATGGTCTGGGTACTGGAATGAATCCATTAACAAAAAGTGTGCTGAATAGTTCTGTCATTCTCTCTCTGACTCTGCTACTATGATCCAGGGCAAGTAGTAACCTCTTCTGATCTTCAGTTTGCCAGCCTACAAAAGAGGAACCATAGAATTCTCTCCCAACCACCTCACAGAGGGATGAGAGTATCAATAATCCTCATGCTAAAAAAAAAGTGCTCCTATCTACTAACATCCATTTTCAGATATGCACCAGCCTTCACATTCCTCTATGAAGATTATTCATAGAGGAATCCATGTCCACCATTCCTCTATGTAGATTAAAGCCCACAGTACCCAATATAGCCAGGCCATATGCCAAAGACTGAGGAAAAGCTCCTGAATCTCACCTCCTTTAAAAGGAGAGCTTCATTTTTATCATTGTGAATTTTAAAAGCACTACTGCCAAAATGAGCTATGTATTTTATAAGAAAACAAATAATTCTAATAATATCAGAGCTGACGACAGTTTTGTTCACATTTCCCCTGCCTCAGTCCTCCTTGATAACTTTTTAAGGTTGGTATGATTGTTTCGACTGGACATATAAGGCAACTGGATTAGATATTAAATAATTTACCTAAAGTCACACACCAGTAAGTCACAAAAGCAAAATTTTAACAGAACACGGACTTCAAAACCAGGTAACTTAACTATTCTACCTACCCAGTTAAGTATTGAGGTAAAATCATCACATATTGATCAAGAAGAGACTGTCTATTAGTATTGTACTAAAGCCATCTCATATCAGTTTGGGAAAGTCAAGCATAAATTTTTCAGAAATTTTGTGACAGTCATCATTAAAAACAAATTCTATAGATGTGCAATTAAATAAATTATCTAAAGAATTAAGAAATCTCAAAACTACATGGTCAAAGGATTGACACAATTTCAAAGACCTTCTGTGATAGGCTAAGTCACACTTCCAAGAGATATAATGCTCATCAAGAATGGCTGGAAAGGCCAGGCATGGTGGCGCACGCTTGTAATCCCAGTACTTTGGGAGGCAGAGACCGGAGGATCCGGGTTCGCAGCCAGCCTCAGCTCTCTCTCTCTCTCTCTCTCTCTCTCTCTCTCTCTACTTAGTGAGGCCCTCCACAACTTCGTGAGACCC
>PVJS01043577.1:0-17015 GCA_004027185.1 Glis glis | reverse complement strand
CTGTAACGAACATGAAAAGAATGGTCTTCCCTCATGCTTATCAAATTTTCCTCCATCGAGTCATATTACAAACTGAGTAAAATATAAAAGTACTTTATTTTGTGCCAATCCAGTTCTTTACAATGTAGAATTGTTTGCAGGATATTGTCCGGTTAGTATATTAATGAGTTGGTGTTAATACATCCTAAGCTCCTGCTTCTTCTTTATTAATAATGAAAGGAGGTCAATGTCAGACAGCTTAAAGGTTCAAAATGTGTCTCAAATCCTTGCATCTCTGGCCCTTTCAGCAGCACTTCAGCAACATTTCTGCAAAAGGAATACAAGATGCTTTGCTTGAAGTCCTATTTTCAAAGAATAACCTCAAGTAACCCTGGACTGTACATAATCACACAGCTAACTCCACAGACTGCAGTCATGTCAATCACTACAGTAAACAGCAGAGGGCTTAACTGTCACCATGGAGATTCTAAATAAGGATATGAATATAAGAGATGTGCCTGAGAACTGCACTTTAGTTTTAAAATGGGTTTCAAATACAGTAATTTTATGTAATATTTCCCATTATAAACTATCATAGGAGAACAGTATGTTTCATATTAGTATCTTAAAATTATGATACTTCAAACTCTTGAAAACTGCTATTATCAAATGACAATCCAATAATTAAATAAGTCAATTCTAAACTCTGTATTTTTTTTTTTGTTTGCGGTACCAGGGATTGAACCCAGGGGCGCTCTACCTTGGAGCTACACCCCCGGCCCTATTTTTTATCCTTTATTTTGAAACCGGGTCTCACTAAGTTGCGGAGGGCCTCACTAAGTAGCTGAGGCTGGCCGCGAACCCAGATCCTCCGGTCTCAGCCTCCCAAGTACTGGGACTACAAGCGTGCGCCCCCACGCCCGGCTAAACTCTGTAATTTTATTTCTTCAAAGATATCATAGTGGCCAGATATGGTGGCACATACCTGTAATCCTAGTACTTGGGAGGCTGAGACAGGAGGATCACATGTTCGTGGCCAACCTCAGCTACTTAGTGAGGCCCTCCTCAATTTAGTGAGACCCTGTTTCAAAATAAAGAATAAAAAAGAATAGAGCTGGGGTTGTAGATAGAAAGTAGAATGTCCTGGGTTCAACCCCCAGTACTGCAAAAAAACAAAAAAAAAGATATCATACCGATAATTAAGTTATATGAGTATTCATTTGCTCTCAAAGTATATTCTATTTAAACTCTTTAAAATTATTTTATTACTATTGAATAGGTACAAAATAAATTTAGGGAATATATGTATGCTAAAAAGAATGACACAATAAACATTTATTTAACACTACCCAGTACAAGACAAAGAACATTAGCACTGCCTTTGAAGTCTCCTGGGTACCCCAACTTAACCAACGCTTTCCTTCCCTCTCTAAGGTGATCTCTAAAATGAATTCTGTTCACCATTTCCTTGCTTGTCTTCACAACTTAGCCACAAATAGCTACATAGGCCTAAATAATATACTATTATATAAAATGTAAGGTTTTGCTTGACATTATGAGAAAAACATTTAAATGGAATTTAATTCTTTTTTGCAGTGCTGGAACTTGAACTCAGTGCCTCACTTGCACCAGGCAAGCACTTTACCACTGAGCTACATCATCAGCCCCTAAATGCAATTTAATTTTAAACTAAATGAATTCTAATATCTTTCCTTTTGTCCCATTTTGTGAATAACAGGCTAAACCTAACAGTGGATTTGGGAAGTCAGTCTGGTTTCTGGTTTAGCTGTTGTGTAATCTAGATGCACTTTGGAGCTATTGTTCTAAATATCTACACTAATTCCTTTTAGTAATATTTTTTACTAAGAAAGGATTAAAAGACAGGTGGCAGCTATTAACCCAACAAATTTCTCTTCCTTTTGTTTAGAATTCCACTGTCCTTTTTTTCCTTTTTCTTTTTTTTTTTTTTTCGGTACCGGGGATTGAACGCAGGGGCATTCTACCTTCGCGCTACGCCCCCGGCCCTATTTTTTATACTTTATTTTGAAACCGGGTCTCACGAAGTTGCGGAGGGCCTCACTAAGGAGAGAGAGAGAGAGAGAGAGCAAGAGAGCTGAGGCTGGCCGCGAACCCAGATCCTCCGGTCTCCGCCTCCCAAAGTACTGGGATTACAAACGTGCGCCACCACAACCGGCTCCTTTTTTTCCTTAAAACATTATGCTGGGTGTGGTGGTGCACGCTTGTAATCCCAGTACTTTGGGAGGCAGAGACCGGAGGATCCTGATCCGGGTTTGCGGCCAGCCTCAGCTCTCTGTCTCTCTCTCTCTCTCCCTGTCTGTCTGTCTCTCTCTACTTAGTGAGGCCCTCTGCAACTTCGTGAGACCCGGTTTCAAAAATGAAGTATAAAAAATAGGGCCGGGGGTGTAGCGGGGAGGTAGAACGCCCCTGGGTTCAATCCCCTGTACCGCCAAAAAAAAAAACACAGTATGTTTAACAAATTAACAATTGTATACAGAAGTTGCAAAATACCTTACTTGATGAAAACTACATAGAGATCTACTTTTAAAATAATTAAGCCAGATGTATTTTTTTGTTTATTTGCAGTGCTGCGGATCCAATCCAAGGCCTTGCACATGCTGAGCTACATCCTCAGCCCTAAAATAATTAAAATAAACAAGGAGGCAGAGAGAATGCTATTCACCATTTTATTAAAGACAATTTTTTAATATGGTTTTACTATTCACAAAAAAGTATCAAAAAACGTCACCAGTGTATTATAATCCCTATAACAATTAAGTAGCATTTTACTCCCCACTGCACTGGGGTTCAATCGCAGGGCCTCACACTTGCAAACACTCTACCACTGAGCAACATAAACCTCCAGCCCAGTAGCATTTTGTATCTTAAAATATTCCCTGAACAAAAAAGCAATTTTTGAGTCATGATTCACTATTTTAAGAACTCTCTAACCAATTTAGTAACAATATGTTCACATAGAGTTACTATGTTACATATGTAACAATATGTTACATAGAGTTAACAAACCCACATATTTATAAATATATGTATGCATAAATTAATATATTAATACTAGCAATATATATAAATATATTATATATACAATGTAATATATATAAATATATATATAAAAATACTATATATAATATAATGTATATATTAACTAGTGTAGTATTTAACAGTAATTAAATTTGCAACTAGTTAAATATGTAATAGTAGAATACAATTTTGTTCACTGGGATAAGAAAATTGAATCAGAGGACCAGGAACTGGAAATTACAGGTTTGAAAGAATAATGAGAAGTCAACAAATGTTTCTTTGTATGCTTCTTTTTTTGTTTTTGTTTTGTTTTAGTACTGAGGATTGAACCCAGGGGTGTTCTACCTCCTAGCTACAACCCCTACCCTTTTTATTTTAAAACATGGTCTCCCTCAGTTGCTAAGGCTGTCCTTGAACCTGAAATCCTGTCACAGCCTCTCAAGTACTGGGATTACAGGCATGGTACACCATGCCCGACTGAAGTCATCAAACTTCCAACATCCATGAAGATTTACCATTAGCCGGGGGCGGTGGTGCACGCTTGTAATCCCAGTACTTAGGAGGCTGAGACAGGAGGATCCGGGTTCATGGCCAGCCTCAGCTACTTAGTGAGGCCCTCCGCAACTTAGACCCTGTTTCAAAATAAAGAATAAAAAATAGGGGTGGGGGTGTAGCTCAGAGGTAGAATGCCCCTGGGCTCAATCCCTAGTACCGCAAGAAAAAAAAAGACTTACAATTAAAGTCAGGTATGGTGGTACACACTTGTAATCCCAGGCTGAGACAGGAGGATCACAGATTCGAGGACAGCCTCAGCAACTTAGTGAGGCCCTCCATGACTTAGTGAGACCCTGTTTCAAAATAAAATAGGGCTAAGGGTGTAGCTCAGAGGTAGAACACCTCTGGATTTAATCCCCAGTACCACACACACACACACATACACCCCAAAAAAAGACAATAATTTACAAGAAATGCATTTGTCCCTAGCTGGGCGCAGTGGGGCACGCCTGTAATCTCAGTACTTGGGACTGAAACAGGAGGATCACAGGTTCACAGCCAGCCTCAGCAACTTAGTAAGACCCTGTTTCAAAATAAAAAATTAAAAAATAGGGCTGGAGGCATAGCTCAGAGGTAGAATGCCTCTGAGTTCAATCCCCTGTACCACAAAAAAAAAAAAAAAGAAAGAAATGCATTTGTCCCTTAATAGCACCTCAAACAATGCTCCAAAAAACCTTACTGCTAACAATGTTAGCTTAGAGCATCTTTTGGTCTGAGCATAAAGAAATAAAGAGGCCGGGTGTGCTGGCGCACACTTGTAATCCCAGTACTTTGGGAGGCAGAAACCGGAGGATCCGGGTTCGCGGCCAGCCTCAGCTCTCTCTCTCTCTCTCTCTCTCTCTCTCTCTCTCTCCTTAGTGAGGCCCTCTGCAACTTCGTGAGACCCGGTTTCAAAATAAAGTATAAAAAATAGGGCCGGGGGTGTAGCGCAGAGGTAGAACGCCCCTGGGTTCAATCCCCGGTACCGCAAAAAAAAAAAAAAAGAAATAAAGAGAAAGCAGTCATTTTTTCCCCAGATTCCAGAAATTGACAGAAGCATATAGAAAGATCAACTACTACTTAACTCTTAATGCCTCCCAAATAATGATCTTAATAGAAAGCCAAAATAGGGAGATTCTCTTTATATAGCTAGGTGGACTTCCAGGCACTGAACAAGGTATGAAATCAGAGTAGACAAGAAAGGATGACCCTTTATCAAAATCCTAGTCCTGCTTTACTCCTTGGCAGTAGAAATTTTGCAAACTAGGTGATAGGAAAAAATGGAGCATAGTTACACTTCTTTTTTTAATTTTTATTGTTTTGCAGTACCGGGGATTGAACCCAGGGGCATTCTACCTCTGAGTTACACCCCCAGCCCTATATTTTATTCTTTATTTTGAAACAGGGTCTCACTAAGTTGTGGAGGGCCTCACTAAATAGCTGAGGCTGGCTGCAAACCTGCAATCCTCCTGTCTCAGCCTCCCAAGTACTGGGATTACAAGCGTGCACCACCACACCCGGCTAATAATTTATTTTTTGATAGACTAAATATGGTTTGTCACCTTATCCAAACTTTCTGAGGGGCAATACTGGGATAGAAACTAGGGCCTCACACCTGATAAGGAAGCACTCTACCACAGAGCTATATCCCCAGCCCTCCAAACTTTTGTGACATTTTATCTAAAAGGACTGGGGTAAGTGTAACTCAGAGGTAGAAAAGTCCCTGGGTTCAACTCCCAGTACCACCAAAAATAAATAAAAATACATAAATGTTAATAATACAATATAAAGAGAAATTCCATCAAGAGAAAAATAGCAATACATCAAAGTTCTGATTCTTTATTTAACATATTCAAACTCCAAACCAATAATACAATCAAACTGCTGCATAATACTGTGAATGAAAGATGAACTCTCAAGATAGAGAGATAGATATATAGATAGAAATCTAATGGTGTTGAGCATATTAGTATTAACTGACAATTGTCATATCTACCAAATATATATTACTTTACACAATCCCAAATCAATAATATAAACTTAATCATGATGCTTAGTTAAGCAGATCATCCTGTGCTCTGTTACTGTGAAGAAATGGAAATCTACTACAGATCATGTTGCAAAGCCGGATTTACTAGAGATTGTGCTGTAAAATCTTTTTTTTTTTTTTTTTGCGGTACCGGGGATTGAACCCAGGGGCGTTCTACCTCTGAGCTACATCCCCGGCCCTATTTTTTATCCTTTATTTTGAAACTGGGTCTCACGAAGTTGCGGAGGTCCTCACTAAGTAGCTGAGGCTGGCCGCGAACCCGGATCCTCCACTCTCAGCCTCCCAAGTACTAGGATTACAAGCGTGCGCCACCACGCCCGGCAGTGCTGTAAAATCTCTACCAATAAATTTCTCCTTAAGTAAATATATAATCCTAAAGTATGTACTCCAGTTAAGGTCAAATCTTAATTTACTAAATTTAATCTTTTTGCAATAATCAATGGTCAGTTTGTAAGATTTTAGGAAAAGTTAGTTTAGAAGACAAGTGTAACTAGCAGTTTAAGTACAAACAAACATACATTACCAACACTATAGGGCTGGGGGTGTAGCTCAGTGGTAGAACACTTGCCTTACACACAAGAGGCCCTGGGTTTGATCACCACCATGCAAAAATAAATAAATAGACTTCAAGCTGTTGGCGATAGCCAGCTAAATAAGTAAGAGTAATATTCAAAGGATAGATTAGATTTAACATAGATTCCTAAAGTTAGCTATAAGCTCCCCTGGGGTAGGGGGGACAGCAGAATGATCCAGTGGGTGTAATTGGGGGAGCACTGAATAAAAATAAATGGTGGTGGAAGCGTCCGAGGGTACTGAGTAATTTTTCTGAAAAAAGGGCAGTGATTAACAAATAAATTTGAGAACCTATGGATTCAAATAAGGATATGGATTCCAAATATATCTAAAGACACACCACCAATCAGAGGGTTCCTAAGAATATCTGAAATTAATTCTCATGGGTTATTATGAAAGATATCAAATACATGCAAAGCAAAAGGACAATAAATGAAAAGCTCTCATTTTTATTCTTGGAGATCAGAGGTTCTGAAACCAATCCCCCTTGAATACCAAGGAATGACTATATAAACTTACTTTATTGGTGAGGATAATTTATATTTTTTTCTCACATATATACCTGAAAGGAAGCTGGGCGTGGTAGCGCACGCTTGTAATCCCAGTACTTGGGAGGCTGGGACAGGAGGATCGCAGGTTCGAGGCCAGCCTCAGCAACTTAGTGAGACCCTGTTTCCAAATAAGAAATAAAATTGGGCTGGGGTGTAGCTCAGAGGTAGAATGCCCCTGAGTTCAATCCCCAGTACCACAAAGATAAATACATATATATATATACATATATACATATATACATACATATATATATATATATATATATATATGAATGAATGAATGGAATCCTGCTCCCTGGATAACAACAACAAGAATAAAAAAAGAGTAAAACATATCCATGAAATTTCACAGTAAATAAATACTAAAATGTAATCTAGAAGAAAGGGATTTGAATATTTTGAATCATCATTTAACATTAACAGTGAGAAAGGATCAAGTGTGTGAGTCTACTTCCATGGGCAATGGAGACTGTTTATAGTTCAACAGTAGTTTCTAGCACAAAGCACTATGGATACAACAATTACTACACAAGTAGCTTCTTAGTGTCTTAAGGTTTAGCAGCCCATGGTAAATCAGAAAGAAGCTAAATATTAGAAGATTTTTCTGGGGTATGATAAACAAGGAAGGGACACTATTTTTAGATCATACATGGAGTCAATTTGAATGCTAGTGACTATACTAATCATTAAAATTATTGTTTTCCAATTATAATCCTTAGAGATTATAATAATTTAATAGAGGATGAAGCAATTGCTTAAAATTTTCAAGAAAAGGAAGATTGCTTTTATGAAACATTCCTAACTTGATTACCTATCTCCTACAAAGCAGTTATTGAACCAAAGTCTTTATTTTTAAAAACATTTTTCCCAAAAGACCACTATTTATTTATTTATTTATTTATTTATTTATTTATTGTGGTACTGGGGATTGAACCCAGGGGCATTCTACCTCAAAGCTATACCCCCAGCCCTATTTTTTATTCTTTATTTTGAAACACGGTTCTCAGTAAGTTGCGGAGGGCCTCACTAAGTAGCTGAAGCTGGCTGCGAACCTGCAATCCTCCTGTCACTGTCTCCTAAGTACTGGGATTTCAAGTGTGTGCCACTATGCCCAGCTTCAAAAGTCTTTATTTTTAAGAATATAAATATGTTCAGACTCGGGGCACAGCTAAGTGGTAAAGTACTTGCTTAGTGTGCATGACGCTCTGGGTTCAATCCCCAGCCCTGCAAAAAGAAATTTAAAAAAATACCCAACACCCCGCTTGAAAGAGTTTTAATTAGACACTTGCATAAAACAGGGAAAGTGGCACACACCTGTAATCCTATCAATTTGGGAGTCTGAGGCAAGAGGATTTCAAGTTCAAGGCCAGCCTGGAAAACTTAGTGAAACCTTATCTAAAAATAAAAAAAGAGCTGGGCACATACCTCAGTGGTGGAGTACCTGTGGGGGTTCAATCGCCAGAACCACAATTTTAAAAAGAAAGATTTCTAACTAATTATTATTAGCACATAAAGTTGGAAATATAGAAGGATTATAAATCAAAGTTATAGAAGATACAATGAGCCGGGCGTGATGGCGCACGCTTGTAATCCCAGTACTTTGGGAGGCGGAGACCAGAGGATCCCAGTTCGCGGCCAGCCTCAGCTTGCGCTCTCGCTCTCTCTCTCTCTCTCTCTCTCTCTCTCCTCTCTACTTAGTGAGGCCCTCCGCAACTTCGTGAGACCCGATTTCAAAATAAAGTATAAAAAAATAGGGCCAGGGGTGTAGCGCAGAGGTAGAACGCCCCTGCGTTCAATCCCCGGTACCGCAAAAAAAAAAAAAAGAAGATACAATGACAACTCTTTTAAAAAAGATATTCTAGGAACCAAGATGGCGGGGTAGGGAGAGGCAGTGTGTCGCCAGTGCTCCGAGAGTTGGAGCTTGGCCGGTGGGAAGACTGCTTTGTGACAAGAAAAGAACAGCCAAAACTCAACAAAATAATGAGAGCCATAGTGCAGCGGAATGCGGGGCAGTGGAAAGAGCGGAGGTGGGTAGGGAGCTCAAAGCGTTTCACCTGGTGAGCGGAGAGCAGAGACAAAGGCGCCATCCTGGCTGAGCCGCACCAACACCACGGCTCCCGGAATCCTCCAGCAAAGAAAACAGCTGATTCTTGTGAAACCAGCGATTATAGTCCACCATCGAAAGCAGTCATCATTGGACAACAGCGACGAATACAAAGGGTGGGACGCCAGCCTCAGCCCCCGCAAAGAAAGCGACGCGGACAGACATAGATGAGGCAGCCAGGAACAGGAGCCCAACACCGAGAAAACGAGTGGGTGAAACACAGCCCCCATGGAGTAGCCTAGCACCAGCATAGAACACCACAGCACTGAGGACACTGATGGACATGGCATGGCCCCCTGGAACCGCCCAACAAGAACACAGGTGAGTGAGATAAAGGGGGGCAGCGTGTCGCCGGCACTCCAAAACTCGGAACTCGGCCAGCAGGAAGACTGCTTCTTAACAAGAAAACAAGGGCAGCCAAAACTCAACAAAACAAAGAGAGCCGAGGAGCAGTGGAGTGTGAGGCAGCGGACAGAGCGGAGGGCTAAACAGAACTCCACACATTACACCTGGTAAGTGGAGAGCAGAGGCGAAGGTGCCATCTATGTGGGGCCACGACTCCTGGAGACCAACAGCAAAGAGACAGCAGATCCTTGTGAAAACAGCGACTATAGACCACCATTGAAATCGATCTGCTCTGGAACATGATGAAGCCCAAGTAAATCCAGACCCGCACCCACAACGACGATGGTTTCAAGGGGTGGGCTGTGAGCCTCTGCTGCTCCCACAATGAGTGCAATAAGGAGAGAGAAAGAAGGCCGGGCGTGGTGGCGCATGCTTGTAATCCCAGTACTTGGGAGGCGGAGACGGGAGGATCCGGGTTCGAGGCCAGCTTCAGCTTTTTTTTTTTTTTTTTTGGCGGTACCGGGGATTGAACGAAGGGGTGATCTACCTCCATGCTACGCCCCCGGCCCTATTTTTATACTTTGAGACCGGGTCTCACGAAGTTGCGGAGGGCCTCACTAAGTAGAGAGAGAGAAAGAGAGAAACAGAGAGAAAGACAGGGAGAGAGTGTGCGTGAGCTGAGGCTGGCCGCGAACCCGGTTCCTTCGGTCTCCGCCTCCCAAAGTACTGGGATTACAAGCGTGCGCCACCACGTCCGGCTCAGCCTCAGCTTCTTAGTGAGGCCCTCCGCAACTTTGTGAGACCTGGTTTCAAAATAAAGTATAAAAAAATAGGGCCGGGGGTGTAGCTCGGAGGTAGAATGCCCCTGGGTTCAATCCCCAGTTCCACACACACACAAAAAAAGAGGTGGCCATACACAGGAGCAGCCCAACTTGGAGAACACAAGCCGGCGAGCCACAGCCCTCCATGAGCAGCCCAACACCATCCTGGAACACCCCAGAACTGAGGACATATGTAGATGAGACATGCCCCCCCAGCGGCCCAGCATTGAGAACACAGGAGGGTCTGCCCCCAGCCCCGCCCCCAGAGACCCTCGCACTGGTGACAAGAGGCGAGTGAACCCTAGGCCCTGACCCCCGGAGACCTCAGGCGCTGGGGAGGCGGGGACAGAGCCCTTGGCCCCGCCCCCAGAAAACCCCTCCCTGTGACATGGGGACGTGGGGTGGGCGAGCCCTCAGCTGCGTCCCCAGAGACCCCTGGCACTGGGGACAAGGAGCAGGTGAACCCTCGGCCCCACTCCGGGAACCCCCACCCCCGGCACTGGGGACACTGGGCGGGCGAGCCCTCGGCCCCGCCCCTGAAAACCCCCAACACTGGGGATGCAGGGCAGGAGAGCCCTTGGCCCCGCCCCCAGAGAACCCCTCCTCCTGGCACTGGGGGCGCAGGGCAGATGAGCCCTCAGCCCCGCCCCCGGATACCCCCCAACGTTGGGGACATGGGGTGGGAGATCCCTTGGCCCCGCTCCCAGAGCAAACCTCCCCCCGCAGTGCTGGGGACGCTGGGCAGGTGAGCCCTTGGCCCTGCCCCCAGAGACCCCCCTGCGCTGGGGACACGGGGTGGGCGAGCCCTTGGCCCTGCCCCCAGAGAACCCCTCCCCCAGCACTGGGGATGTGGGATGGGCGAGCCCTTGGCCCCGCCCCTGGAGACCCCCTGCGCTGGGGACATGGGGTAGGTGAGCCCTCGACCTCGCCCCCGGAGACCCCCGGCACTGGGGATGCAGGGCAGGCGAGCCCCTAGCCCTGCCCCAGAGTACCCCAGTATTGAGGTCACAGGAGGATGAGCCACAACCCCACACAGGAGGGACTCCAGACAAAGAGAAAACCTCAGATGAGCGAAGAAGGCGAACTAACTGGGGGAGACAGGAGGGAAGGAGAGGGAAACAAACTGGTACACAGGATGGACCTATACAAAGATATCAAAGTCAACTACTATGCTGAAAGCAGGAAGGAGGGAGGGGGAGGCAGGGGGATGGGAATTGGGGGAGGGCTAATCGACTGATGAGTGCATGTATACATCAACCACCCTGAAATCCTTCAAGATGTATGATTGCAATACACTAATAAAATAAAAAAATAAAAAAGATATTCTAAATTTTAATCAACCCAATTATATATTCAGTACTTTCCAAATGACTATTCAGGTTATAAAACCAAGAGATTACAAAAAGACTCAAACTAAACCCAACTTCTACCAAAAAAGAAAGACCAAGCTGGGCACAGTGGTGCACGTCTGTAATCCCAGTACTTGGGAGGCTGAGACAGGAGGATCACAGGTTCGAGACCAGCCTCAGCAAGAAGTGATACTCTCAGCAACCTAGTGAGACCCTGTTTCAGGATGTAGCTTGGAGGGAGAATGCCCCTGGGTTCATCCCCAGTACCGTAAAAAATAAATAAATAAATAAATATAAAAAAGACCAACTTAAATATACACATATTTATGTCATTCCCCCTTCCTATATGTAATCTTTTTGTTAAGAAATGAATATGTATTTAAATTTTATATTCTTAGGGCCTATACAAATTATTGGACAAACATGATGCAGTTAATAGCTCAAAGAAACAAATTAAAAATAAACAGCCTTCTGAACACATTACTATGGCAAAAAAGAGAAATAGGCCGGGCGTGGTGGCGCACGCTTGTAATCCCAGTACTTTGGGAGGCAGAGACCGGAGGATCCGGGTTCATGGCCAGCCTCAGCGCTCTTTCTCTCTCTCTCCCCCTGTCTCTCTCTCTCTCTCTACTTAGTGAGGCCCTCTGCAACTTCGTGAGACCCCGTTTCAAAATAAAGTATAAGCCGGGCGTGGTGGCACACGCTTGTAATCCCAGTACTTTGGGAGGCGGAGACCGGAGGATCCGGGTTCTCGGCCAACCTCAGCGAGCATGCGCGTGCGCGATCACTCTATCTCTCTCTCTTCCTCTCCCCCCCCTAACTAGTGAGGCCCTCCACAACTTCGTGAGACCGGGTTTCAAAAATAAAGCATAAAAAAAAATAGGGCCAGGGGCGTAGCGCGGAGGTAGAACGCCCCTGCGTTCAATCCCTGGTACCGCAAAAAAAAATAAATAAATAAAATAAAATAAAGTATAAAAAATAGGGCCGGGGGTGTAGCGCGGAGGTAGAACGCCCCTGGGTTCAATCCCCGGTACCGCAAAAAAAAAAAGAGAAATAATAATTAGTAAACAAGAGTATACAAATTTGAGAAAAACTGGTTAGCAAGTCACCAGAGAACATGACTCACAGCCATTTATTACTATATTAGTCCTCTCCTATACAGAATTTCACTTTCCCCAGTTTCAGTTACCAACAATCAACTACAGTACAAAAATATTCCATGGAAAATTTCAGAAATCAACCATTCATAAGGTTTAGACAGGTGTGGTGGTACACGCCTGTAATCCCAGTACTTGGGAGGCTGAGACAAGAGGCTCACAGGTTTGAGGACAACCTCAGCAAGTAGTGAGACTCTTATCAACCTGTTTCAAAATAAAAATAAACAATAAGGCTGGGGGTGTGGCTCAGTATTGCCCCTGGGTTCAATCCCCAGTACCACAAAAGAAAAAAATGTTTAAATTGCACACCATTCTGAGAAGCATGATGAAATCTCTCACAGTCCCACCCAGGAAGTGAATCACCATTTTGTCTAGTGTATCCATGCTATATACACTACCTGCATGCCAGCCACTTTGTAATAGCTATCTTGATTATCAGATTGACTGTTGCTGTATCATACCCATTGTGTCCCAGTAACCCTTATTCCCTTAATAATGGCTCCAAAGCACAAGAGGAGAGATGCTGGCAATTTTATTACAGTATATTGTTATAAATGCTCTAATTTATTATTGTTAATTTATTTCTGTACCTACTTTATAAAGTTTACCATCAGTATGTCTGCATAGGAAAAATATACTAATTTTATACACACATACACACACACGTTGCTTGAAACCTCAGATAAATCCTATACAGGGGCCTTGGAAGTATCCCCCATGGATAAGAGGGGACTACTGTACCAAAATCAGTCAACCATCAACTTCAATCACTCAGTACATATCCATGATCAGTGAAACAGAAAAAAAGTGGTCCTTTCTACTGAGCATCATTTTTCAGTTAATAAATGACAATAAATTAGTTCTTGTAACAAAGAGCTTTAAAAAGGGAAAACTGGTTTCAAACATATTTTTAAGCAGAAATAAATCCCAAATGCAAAAGGATGAAAAATGTCAAAAAATGGGTTTCTGGAGAGTTTGAGTTTAAAATTTGCCATAGGAAAATCTATCAAACATGACTGTCTTCTGAAAAGTTATCACCATACTGTAGGAAAACAAATGCGTCTATTTGTTTCAGTGTTATGAAATAATATGGGAAGAGCAATTCTAATTTAAAAGGACCATGGAACGCCGGGCGTGGTGGCGCACGCTTGTAATCCCAGTACTTGGGAGGCGGAGACCAGAGGACCGGGGTTCGCAGCCAGCCTCAGCTACTTAGTGAGGCCTCCGCAACTTCGTGAGACCGGGTTTCAAAATAAAGGATAAAAAATAGGGCTGGGGGCGTAGCTCGGAGGTAGAATGCCTCTGGGTTCAATCCCCGGTACCGCAATAAATAAATAAATAAATAAATAAATAAATAAATAAATAAATGAAAGGACCATGGAAAGATTTCTGGAAGCAAGGAAATCTGTACTGCACCTTGAAGGATGGCAGATCTTATTAAGGCATTCCAGTCAAGGGAAATCGCTCCCGCTAAAGCAAGGAGGTAGGAATGCACAGACTGTTCCAGGATAAGCACACTGGGTTAGGAGGCATGAAAGTGATGTCTGAAAAGGTAGAACAGTACCAAACTGTAAGACCCTGAATATGTGGCTGAGCACATATTTGGCATTGTATTTACACAGTGGGGATTCTTGTAGGTTATTTTTTTCAACAAAGAAAAAAATTTAAAAAAAAAAGCAAAGTTGGATCTGCATTAGGAAGATAAACCAGGAGCACCATACAGACCAGGATGAGGAGCCAAGGGAAGAAAGACATTGCAAAAACTCTGAAAACAACTACTTGACTAGGAAGCCTTCTCTTGTCATCTCAACACCAAGCACCTTGCTCTGTACCTAACAGATGCCTAACAAACTTTTTGGATTTCATGCCTGGGAAGAAAACAGGAATAGGAACCATAAAGCAGCAAAGAATCCTACACTAGTGAAAAAATCAGACTTCAATACATTTCTGTTCCATGGTAAAGAGTATATACATATTCATGCAAATAACTCACAAAAGTCTTATTCTTGATTTATAAATGTTTTTATGCATTGATTAAGAGGATATTGAAGATATTATGTAATTTATACGGCAATGAAAGTAAGACAGTAGTTCTAAAATAAGGATGGAACTATTTCTGCATAGTTCACAAGAAAGCACAGCACCTACAGCACCTACAGGCATCTTTAAGTAGAATTATGTCCTACAAATGGGATCCAGCAACATGCGGTGTTTTAGATAGAAGCCTTACAGCAAGTGTTTTGAGATCAGGCCACGGTTTAAAAGCAGGGACAGTGACTTATTAGTTACATGATCTTAAGTTAAATCCTCAGAGTTGGTGTGGGCATAATGACACTTACCTAATGTGTTGTGATGATTACAGATATGATTTATACAGCACCTAATGAAGTACATGACAAAAAAGTAAAGTATAGTAGCAATAATGATAATAGCTATTATTATTATAAAATAGAACCGATTCGAGTGGATTTAGAATAGTCTAAATTTATGTCAGGTTTTCAATTTTAGAATACCAGATAATTAACAAAATTTTATTCTCAGGTGAATCTTAGAAGTATTTTAGCTTAAGAAAAGGCCATTTTTTTTTAAGCCAGGTATGGTGGTGCATACCTGTTATCCCAGTACTTGGGAGGCTGAAACAGGAGGATCACAGCTTCAAGGACAGTCTCAGCAAGTAGTGAGACTCTCATGAACCTAGTGCGACCCTGTTTCCAAATAAAAATAAAATAGGACTGGGAGTGTAGCTCAGAGGTAGAATGCCCCTGGGTTCAATCCCCAATGCCACCAAAAAAAAAAAAAAAGAAAGAAAGCAAAAGCCATTTTGAAGCTGGGCATGGTGGCGCATGCCTGTAATCCCAGTACTTCGGAAACTGAGACAGGAAGATCACAGGTTTGAGGCCAGCCTCAACAATTTAGTGAGACCCCGTCTTAAAATATAAAGGGTTAGGGAAGTAGATGGGAGGAAGAATGCCCCTGGGTTCAATCCCCAGTACCAAAACCCAAACAACAATAAAATAAAATGAATAAAATTTTAAAAAATTTAAAAAGGGCTAGGGCATATTTGAGGTAGAATGCCCCTGGGTTTAATCCCACCCCCCACACACAAAGGCCATTTTGAAAACTACTATATTGTATCTTTGTTGTAACTAGCTTCCTACCAAGTCTAAGGTTTATATTAAAATGTATGTGTAGGCGGGGTATATCACGTGCCTATAATCCCAGTACTGGGAGGCTAAAACAGGAGGATCGCAGGTTCAAAGCCAGACTCAGCAACTTAGTGAGGCTTTCAGCAATTTAGCAAGACCTTGTTTCCAAATAAATAAAATCGAGCTGGGGGTGTAGCTTGGAGGTAGAATGCCTCTGGGTTCAATCCCCAGTACCACAAAAATAAAATAAGTGTGTAACTGCTTGTCTGATCAAATAAAGGAAGAAAATATAACTAAACTGCTTATCTTGTCAAAGAGAATTTGGGGGGATATGCCTCTACAACAGTATCACACAACTTTTTACTTCATAACCAGTCTACTCCTTAAACTATAAATAATAGCCCGAGAAATGCTTGGGAAAACGAGTCCATGGTAAGGTGTAAAGAAGAGTAGGTCTGAGTCGGTCCCTCACCGAAACCCCCACCCTCCTTACGAACAGTCGGATCAACCCGCATGATCTTCCCCTTTTTACTTCTAAACAATCAACCAAAGCTGCTCTTGAAGAGTGAGAATCCACGCAATAGTGGTATTTATCCAAAGCAATGACACTGGTTATTATCAGGCTGGGAATCTTCGGTGCACTCTTCTAAAAGTGGCAGCTTGAAAATCGGTTCGGCTGGTCACATTAACTTCCAACATATACCACGAAGTGCTCCAATGAAAACCCGCAGAGAGGAAAGCCAAGAACCTACTTAATTCTACAGTACGGCTAAATTATGCATTAAGGGAAATGAAATTTCCATCCTTGCTAGCTCTCTTTAACAGGGCTTAAATGATACCAGTTAAAATTATCTAGTTGATTACATTACCCTTAAAACATAGGGAAATGTTCGATTTTCCACTTTTTATATGAAGATAGTCTGTAGATTTCAGGAAAAGGTTTTCTTAACATTTTATGTTTACTTATAAACTTTTTTTGCAGCTACTACCAATTTCAGTTTACCAATACAAAGTCAACCGGTTGGTGCCCAACAGTTCGCGAGTTTAAATGTGATGAACGCAAACACTGGACAAAAACTGCCTGGTTTAGGTATCAAGCGCCCGACTCCCAGGGGCTGCGACTCGCCTCGGGTTCGCGTCCACAGGGACTCGAACTCTGAATCTACTGTTACGCTCAGAATACGAAGAAGTCACTGGATCGCATTCGACTTTGCATTTTTTAAAATCTAGGGGACGAAGCTCTTCAGCCTCACCCTCACTCAAAATGTTCCAACTAGAAAGCGGCCGCGCTCTCCCCGGTGCCAGCCGCCCCGCACCGAGTCTCTGGGCATTTCTCGACGCCGCGCCCC